>PVIU01002198.1:44289-180573 GCA_004026605.1 Ondatra zibethicus | reverse complement strand
CTGCCCTCCCCATCCCCCTTCCCTGTGCTGGCGTGGCCCTGCCCTCCCCATCCCCCTTCCCTGTGCTGGCGTGGCCCTGCCCTCCCCATGCCTCTCCCTGTGCTGGCGTGGCTCTGCCCTCCCCATGCCTCTCCCTGTGCTGGCGTGGCTCTGCCCTCCCCATGCCTCTCCCTGTGCTGGCGTGGCTCTGCCCTCCCCTCTGGTCACTATGCACCTCCTCTAAAATACTTCACTCACCAGTTTGTTCTCCATTTTCTTGTTCAGGATCTGAATGGCTTCCTCGAGGATTACCTCATGTGGCAGCACAGGCTGGAAGGCCACTTGGACCAAACACTTCTGCAGAGAGACACTAGGACTGCCGACCCTTCCGCAGAAGCTCAGAGGGCAGAGGTGGCCCTGCTGGTTGGTGCACCTCCCTCCTCCCACAGTGTTCTGTACTCCCTCTCTCTCTTTCTCCTTCTCTCCCTCCTTCTCTCTGGTTTATCCAAGACAGAGTCTCTCTGTGTAGCCCTGGATGTCCTGGAAGTCTCTGTAGATCAGGCTGGCCTCAAATTCACAGAAATCTACCTGCCTTTGTCTCTCAAGCGTGTGCCACCAAGCTTGACTGCATTTCTCTTAAGGTCACTTTTTTGAGATTTTAACCTAGATGTTCCCTTCCAGGAAGGTTCTCCCTGATCACTACCCTAGGAAGCTGGGGGTGAAGTTCAGGCCATGTACGTTCGGGGTCTGTTAACTGGGGGTGCTGAGAGCAGGGTCCTAAATGGGTCAGAACCTCGCCAGACTAGAGAAGAAATGAACCTAGCAACAAGAAGCCCTTCTCCGTCTGCAGCCAGTTCCCATGGGACATGTCTCAAGAAAGATTCCACATCTCCTTAGGGGTGTGTATAGGGTGTGAAATGATGGGTAAGAGGGAGAAGAAAAGACAGAGGAGGAAAGGAGTGAATGGGGGAGAGAGAGGGGAAAAGACAGAGAAAAGGAAGAGGAAGAAGAAGGAAAAATAGAGCTAGACACTGCCATAACTCAGTGGGAGATGGGAACCAATACCGAGGTAATTCAGAATTTCTAATTTAGAAATTTGACAGGACATGTTTTAAATAACTGTATCCATTGAACCTTGCTGGTGACCACACAGACACTGATGGACGTGGGCCACACATCTGTGCTCCTTGAGGCAGGAGAGTTATGTGGCCTTCTTTATCTCCGCCTGCTGCAAGCCAACACTTGGCTATTCTGATAGTCTGCACACCTTCCTTCCAGCCCTAGGCTGGCTCGTGCTGGGCAGCTGTTTCGGACAGGTGAGGTCAAGGTCACCGTGTCTCCTCCCACCGTTCCTGAGTCCCCAGCTCACACCCTTGGCCTTGCTGTGCTTCAGTACCTGTGGTTAAGGTGTGCCAAACCAGGTACCCAGAGAGTGGCCTGGAAGCCCTGCCTCCTAGCTCATCAGTGGGGCCCATGCTCACCTTTCCTGGCAACACAGTCCCCACGGATGGTGAGATGGTGATGGGTGAATTAGGGGGCAGCAAGAACTCAAAGGATGTTGGTCCCACTGGGGTGGCTTCCTCTGACCCAATTCGAGGCAAGGAGTGGGTCAGTTTGTTCATGCTCAGGTGGGAATTGATGACATACAGTGTGCACACAGTGGTGCCATACAGGGCCGTGGCTGAAAACTTGATCTGGTAGTGGGACAGCTCCAGGGGTGGGTGGACACCCACTGCTTGGCAAGACACCTTGAAGCACCTGAAAGCAACCAGTGTAGGTGGTGTTCATTTTGTGTCACGGCAACTGTGTGTGGAGGAGACGCACAATTTCCCACATGCCAACTGTGATGGACAGGCCTGTTGGGCTGGTGACACCCCAGGTGCCTAAGACTTAGTCCTACGGTCATCACGGTTGTTTATAACCTGACTAACCAATGTGGGAAAAATGTGTAAGAAAAGTATATAAACAAAATAAAAACCTGTAAATTGCTTTAAAAATAAGGATTGCAGGGCTAAGAGATGGCTCAGAGCAGAGGCTCTCAACCTTCCTAATGCTGAGACCCTTTAATACAGTTCCTCATGGTGTGGTGACCCCCAACTATAAAATTATTTTGTTGCTACTTCATAACTGTAGCTTTCCTACTGTTATGAATCATAATGTAAATATTTGATATGCGACCCCCCCCAAGGAGTCTTGACCCACAAACTGAGACCCACTAGCTTAGAGGGTAAGAGCACTGGCTGTTCTTGTTGATGACCCAGGTTCAGCTCTCAGTACCCACATGGAGGCTCAAACCACCTGAAACTCCAGTTCAAGGGCAGCAAAGTCCTCTTCTGACCTCTGGAGGCCCTGTATGTATATAGTGCATATTCAGACAAGCAAGCAACCCACATGCATGTAAATAAAAATTTTTTGTTGTTATTTTTTTTAAAGATTTATTTATTTATTTCTTATGTATACAATATTCTGCCTCCATGTATGCCCGCATGCCAGAAGAGGGTGCCATATCTCATTACAGATGGTTGTGAGCCACCATGTGGTTGCTGGGAATTGAACTCAGGACCTTTAGAAGAGCAGCCAGTGCTCTTAACCACTAAGCCATCTCTCCAGCCCTTGTTTTTGTTTTTTGAGACAGGGTTTCTCTGTGTAACAGCCCTGCTTATCCTGGAACTCACTTTGTAGACCAGTCTGGCCTTGAACCCAGAGAGCCGCCTGCCTCTGCCTCTGTTTCCCAAGTGCTGGGATTAAAGGCGTGCGCCACCACCGCGTGGCTAAAAATAAAAAATTTAAGAAAAGAAAAATGTAGTCAAAGGAGTTGATTTCTGACTTTTTAAATTTTTTTTTATTTTTAGTTTATGTGCATTGTTGTGCGTCTATGTCTGTGTGAGGGTGTCAGATCTTGGAGTTACAGACAGTTGTGAGCTGACACATGGGTGCTGGGAATTGAACTCAGGTCCTCTAGGAGAACAGCCAGTGCTCTTAACTACTGAGCCATCTCTCCAGCCCCCGATTTCTAGCTTTTTACATTGAATATTTATTGACAGTTATATTCCTCCGTTCTCTACCTCCTGAGTGCTGGAATACCAGGTGTGTTTCACCATGTCTTATTTATGGGGTAACGGTATTGAACTTAGGGTTTGTGCATGCCAGGCAAACACTCCACTAATTGAGCTATGATTCTAGCCCCATGTAGTTGGTTATTTTTGGTTGTTTTAACCACTGGAAGGAAGTTTTACATTCTAAATTTTCTTCAAACTCCTATGTTCACTAGACTTTTCCTTATCAACTTTTGTGTGTGTGTGTGTGATTTTTCGAGACAGGGTTTCTCTGTTGCTTTGGAGCCTGTCCTGGAACTCATTCTTGTAGACCAGGCTGGCCTTGAACTCACAGAGATCCGCCTGCCTCTGCCTCCTGAGTGCTGGGATTAAAGGCATGCACCACCACTGCCTGGCCCTTCATCAGCTTTCATCATCGGCTTTCTGTACTGAGGATTAAATCTAAGTCCTCATGCCGACTACGAAGGAACTCAGCTGTTCAGTTTCACCCTGTGCTCACACACGCACTGTTGTTTGCTGTGGAATGGTCCTTTTGTTACTGTAAAGATTTGTCACTAGAGTTGGTCTAATAAAAAGCTGACTGGCCAGTAGCCAGGCAGGACGTATAGGCTGGACAACCAAACTAAGGATGCTGGGATGAAGAAGGGCAGAGTCAGTAGAGTCGCCAGGAGACACAGAGGGAGCAAGACATGCTGCAGGACAGGTAAAGCCATGAGCCACATAGAAATACATAGATTAATAGAAATGGGTTAATTTAAGATGTAAGAGCTAGTTTAGCAATAAGCCTGAGCTATTGGTCAAGCATTTATAATTAATATTAAGCCTCAATGTGTTTATTTGGGAACTGGTGGGTGGGAAAGAAACATCTGCCTACATTTATTTATTCGTCTATTTGCTTGTCTGTTTATTGAGACAGGGTTTCCCTGTTAGCCCTGGCTATCCTAGAACTCACTGTGTAGATCAGGTTGTCCTTGAACCCACAGCTATGCCTGCCAAGTGCTGGGATTAAAGGTGTACACCACCACTGCCTGGCTTTAAAGGTTTTATTTTAAGTTTGCTAGCTAGCTAGCCTGGTCTACTTGGTGAAGCTCCAAGTTAGCAAGAGACCTTATCACAAAGAGAGAGTGGAAGGTGCCTGAGGAACAAGACCTCTCTGACTTCCACAGGCACACACACACACACACACACACACACACACACACACACACACACACACACGTGCATGCCCACACAAACCTACCCACATGTATACAAAATATGTTCAGATGTTCAAATATTCAGATATGTAAGTTAACATCTTTTGGGGTGGAGAGATAATTATTAATATTTAATTGAATAAATGTATAAAGTATGATAATTACTAAATATAAAAAAATTACTGGAATCTTTTATTTTTTATGTAGCCTAGGTTGGCCTATAGCTCGGTATGTAGCTCAGGATGGCCTCAAACTTGATCCTTCTGCCTCAGCTTCCTGAATGCTGGGATTACAGGCTTGTGCCACTGAGTTAAAAATTCTACATATTTTTTCTTCAGTTTGTGTGTATATGATGCATGTATATATGTGTGTATATGATATATGTGTATGCACTGTGTAAGTGTGTGCTTGCATGGGCTACAGTGCAAGGGTAAAGGTCAGAGGGCAACTTTGAAAGTTGGTTCTTACCTTCTATCTTGTTTAGAGATAAGGTCTTTCTTTTTTATTTAAAAATTTTCTTTATATTTATTTAGCATGTTTGTGTATTGTGGCATGCATGTGTGTGGAGGTCTGAGAACAAATTGTGAATGCCAGGTCCCTCCTTTTACCAGACTACCAGGCTTGGTGACAAGTGCCTTCACCCACTGGTCCATTTTACCAGCCCAAAGGTCTCTCTCTTTTCATGGTTCTTGCTCACTGCTATGTGGCAGGTTAGTTTGCCCTTGAGTTTTCCAATGATTTTACTGTCTCTCCCTTCCAGTTTGACACAGGAACACAGGAATCACAGATGCACATTACTGCACTCTGTGTGGGTTCTAGGGGTTCACACTCAGGCCCTCACACTTCCACGGCAAGCACTTTACCCTGAGCCATCCCCCCAGCTCTCAAACCTTTTTTGTTTTGTTGGCTGTGATGGTGCACACCTTTAATCCCAGCACTCGGGAGGCAGAGGCAGGTGAATCCCTGTGAGTTCGAGGCCAGCCTGGTCTACAAGAGCTAGTTCCGGTACAGCTAGGACTGTTAAACAGGGAAACCCTGTCTCAAAAAACCAAAAAGAAGAAGAAGAAGAAGAAGAAGAAGAAGAAGAAGAAGAAGAAGAAGAAGAAGAAGAAGAAGAAGAAGAAGAAGAAACAGGGTCTCACCGCATAGCCTTGGCTGGCCAGGAATTCACTATATAGACCAGGGTGGCCTCAAACTCACAGAGCTCTGCCTGCTGGGGGCTGGGATTAAGGGCACACTCCATTGTACCTGGGTCAAATCTTTAAATTAAAAATTTGTGTGTGTGTGCACTTGTGCGCATGCACGCATACACAATTGTATAAATTTATATGTACTGTGTGTGTGCAGGAGACCGAGGAGGCCAGAGAAAGCATGATTGCCTGGAGCTGGAGCTACAGATGGTTGTGAGCCACCACTTGGGTGCTGGGAACTGAACCGAGGTCCTCTGCAAGAACAGTAAGTGCCTTTAACTGCTGAGCCATCTCTCTAACTCCCTTTAAATCTTAAAAGGAGGTTTTTGTTTGTTTGTTTTGGATTTCTGAGACAGAACTGGTCACAACCTCTTTACATGGCCAAAGGTAAACCCCACTCTCTCTCTCCTGCCTCTAACGCCATGTGCTGGTGACCTCACCTGTTCATGTGGTGCCAGGGATCAAATTCAGGGCTTCAAGCATAGGAGGCAAGCACTCTACCAACTGATTAGTGCCCAAGATACCAACTTGCGAAAGGCAAACACATTGGAATAACACTAGGCCTCCCAAGAGAAACCCAGGGAAGCAGGGACGGCTAAGTGTCAAGCCGTGACAGTGACGAATGTGTGAATACTTACACCACGGTACTTTTCACAGAGTCCTGACGTGCACACAGATGCTCGTGTTCACAATACTCAGTTTTCTTATCTCCTCACATACAAGGGTAAACTAGTCCAAAGTAAAAAGTCACGGGGACCTAAAACCTATCTATTCCTGGGTCCTGGGCTCCTACTGGTCACCAGTGCTGTCTCACCAGCCCTAAGGTCAGCCTGATGGGATCTGTCCTGGTGGACAGTATGGTCACATGTCTCTGCTGTCTGGCACACTTACCGGTTTATTTCGGATTTGCAAATGAGCTCAAATCTGTATTCCTTGGCCTTAATGGGCTGGAAGATCACATCAAGTTGCAAAGTTTCCAGTGGTAAAATTGTCCCAAACCCATCATTGGGCTGGATGTCCACATACTGGGAAGTGGAAACAGAGTCAAAGTGAAAACCATGCTCTGTAGAGCAGCTGGTAGGAACCTGTGTACCCTGTATGGGGAGTTTGGGAGTCCACATGGAGGGTACAGGAGTATGAGAGATGTGTGTGTGTGTGAGGGTATGAAGCTAGGCGTGTGGGGGTGGATAGGGACAGCCTAGGAAGGGCTGATGGCAGTGAGGCCTGGGGCATCCTATTGAACTCTCCTGTGGGGCTTGGCCAGGGAAAGTCTTAGATGGCAGGCAGGAGAGAATCTGGAGCTTTTTGGGTGTACCTTACAGGCAGAAAAATAAGAGGCCAGGGAGGGGGCATCAAGGAGAAGGAGAGGGTCAACTGGGGTGAACATAGGGCAGCTGTCCTGCCCTGTCTCCCCAGGGATGACTGCAGCTGTCACCTTTGGAAGTCCAACGAACCCGAACTCCTGGGGCAGCAGTGACAGGTTGCTGAGGCTGATTTCTGTCCTGATAGCCTCATAGATGGTGCAGTAGCCGAAGTTTATCTCCACGGGGCTGATTTCCAAGTCTGAGGTGGTGACAATGGCTTGGACGGTGAACCCCACTGGTTTGATCTAAGGTGCAAAAGGCAAAGAACATTCCCAGCCATGGGAAGATTTATGCAAAAGCCCCCAAATAATAAGGGTGGTTCTGCTGCCTTGTAGACAAGAGTATACTATTTCCAGAACATGGGTTTCTCAGCCTGACCATTTCTCAGTGTTTCCCAGTGAACGGGTGACTCCACGGTGAAGATTATAGAAGGAGCGCAGGCAGCAGCCTAAAGGATCGGCCAGGCGTGGCAATGTGACATGTGACTATGTGTGGACATATTGTTTGTAAGCACATACATATGTGGACCCATGTTGATGAGATATACAGAACACGTATATCTATGTGTGTATGTGGTGTGTTCATCTGTGTCTCCATGTTCAACTGTGTAGGCATATTTTTTAAATAATTTATTTATTTGTATTTTATGTACGTTGGTGTTTTGCCTACATGTACATCTGTGTGAGAGTGTTGGATTCCCTGGAACGGGAGTTACAGTTGTGAGCTTCCATGGGGGTTCCAGAGAATTGAACCTGGGTCCTCTGGAAGAGCAGCCAGTGCTCTTAACCGCTAAGCCACCTCTCCAGCCCCATAGGCATATTTCTTGTGTGCATAAGTGGGTGAGGTGTCTGAGCCAGCCTGCTGGGCCCGAATAAGAAGCTCTCTCATACTGTGCAGGGGTCATGTGACTCACCAGCTGGGAAGTGGAGATGGGATCTGAAGTTGGTTATATCTCTTTAGGTGTCGTCACCAGGGATATGGGGCTCCCACAGCGGCCACCTGTCTTCTAGGAGAGCTTAACATTCCCAGAAAGTGTCTCATACAGACCTGGTCAGCCACCCAGATTGTCATCGGAGCCTCTAGAACGCGACTGTGCTGGTCAAAATACTTCCCTGCATCCTCAGGGAGGGAATGTCTGCAAGAGGTAGGACTCACTTGAAGGGCAAGTATGAATAAGACCACGGTATAATGACATACATGTGAACATGAAGGGCAAGTATGAATAAGACCACGGTATAATGACATATGTGTGAACATGAAGGGCAAGTATGAATAAGACCACGGTATGATGACATACATGTGAACATGAAGGGCAAGTATGAATAAGACCATGGTATAATGACATACATGTGAACATGAAGGGCAAGTATGAATAAGACCACAGAATAATGATATACATGTGAACATGAAGGGCAAGTATGAATAAGACCACGGTATAATGATATACATGTGAACATGAAGGGCAAGTATGAATAAGACCACAGAATAATGATATACATGTGAACATGAAGGGCAAGTATGAATAAGACCACGGTATAATGACATACGTGTGAACATGAAGGGCAAGTATGAATAAGACCATGGTATAATGACATACGTGTGAACATGAAGGGCAAGTATGAATAAGACCACGGTATGATGACATACGTGTGAACATGACACAAGGAAATCCATTACATTTTTTACTAACTTTAAAAGTAAATATCCTTCAATTAAATGGCCCACTGAATCAACTACGCAGAGTTCACAAGGGTTCACAGAGACTGAAACTGGCAAGCATGGGATTTGCAGGGGGCCATACCAGGTCCTCTGTGGATATGTTATGGCTGATAGCTTGGTGTTTCTGGGGGACTCCTAACAGTGGAAGTAGGTGTACCTCTGATTCTTTTGCCTGCTCTTGGGACCCTTTCCCTCCCACTAGGTTGTCTTGTCCAGCCTCCATATGAGGGCTTTTGTTTTGTTTTGTCCTGTCTGGCTGTTGTCTTTTAGAGGCAGAGTAGGGAGTGATCTGGGTGAGAGGAGAGGTGGAGGGAGCTAAGAGGAGTAGAGGGAGGGAAAACTGTGGTTGGAAAGTACTGTATGAGAGAAAAGTATATTTACAATAAAAAAATTTAAAAAGAATGTTAATAAGCTTGGCTTAGCCAAATGTGGTGTCACCCGCCTTAAATCACAGCACTTTAGTGGCGGAGGCAGGTGGTTCTCTGTGACCTTGAAACCAGCTTGGTCCCTATGATGAGACCCTATCTCAAAAAACTAAAAACCATGGTTTAATTATGTAATATTCTCTCTCTCTCTCTCTCTCTCTCTGTGTGTGTGTGTGTGTGTGAAGATACACACACATTTATCTCATAAATGTATGCAACCATAATTTTACACTAAAATTTATAATGTATTTGTTTTGGGGGATACAAACACCACTGTTCACACCTGAGGGTCAGGGGCTTGTGCTCTACTACCATGTGGACTCTGGCAAGTGAACTCAGGAACTTGGTGGCAAGTGCCTTTACCCGCTGAGCTATCACTTTAGCCCAAAATAGTAAGTTTTAAAGACAAAAATCAATAAAATGATAAGGAGTCTATCACTTGAAGGAATCCTAAAAATCCTTTTTGAAAAAAATCAATCTAAAAGCAGGTTTCTCATGAGCTGTCTGAGCCTCAGTGGTAGAGCACAGGGCTCTGGGTTCCACCACCAGTACTGAAAAAGAAAAAAAGTCTGCTTTTGTTTGGTTGGCTGGTATATGCCTGTAATAGGCCAGATCATAAAATAGGCCAGGCCAGGATGCATGGTTATCACTCTGTCTCAAAAAAACTTATTTTTTGGTTATAAAAAGAATTACTATCATTATAGAAATATTTTTTAAAAAGTACAAAGAAAAGAGTTCCCCTTTGTCATGATGGGGACTCAGCAAGAAAAACCAGGAAGCAGGACAGTTTAAAAATCAGCTTCAGGCCCTCTTCGCTACCCTGAGTGCTGAGGCCTAGGGGCAGGACCACAGCCACCTCACTCTCCAGCCAGCTTCTCTGACCCAAACCCCTAGAGAGCTTCGGGATAAAGGTAAACAAACCAGCTTCAAGTGTATGCTACAACCTGACACAGAACCGCAGTGAGCGACCAAAGAGATGAGGATCTCACAAGGGCAGGGTGCTCACAGCATCTGAGCAGAAGCCAAGGCGAGGCCCTTGCACGGAGGGTCAGGGTGTTCTTACCTTGGCAGGTGGTACATCCTGGATGTGTGTGTCTGGCAGCCATGGTTCACACCCCCTCCCATCATGCTCTAAGCCTTTCCCAGTTCTCACCGAGGCAGGAACTTGAGCTGTACTGAGTAGGAGGACTGGGCCTGGATGTAGCCTGTTTCTGGCAGAAGCTCTATGTGGCCTCTCAGCTCCTTGCAGACTTCAAACTTTAGGCGCAGGGCTGCTTTTGATCTGCAAGAGGTCACAGGTATCTTTGTATGGTTAATCCCTTGGCCCATTAAAGTATTCCTGGTAACAGAGCCAGTGTGTAGTATGCAGAGTGTGTTAGCCCAAGCCAAGCACAGCGCCCTGATGGTTAGAAAGCAGCCTCAACGCTGTTTCTTTCTTTCTTTTTTTTTTTTTTTTTTAAGAGGTCATTAGTGAGATATCAACGCTGTTTCTTAAGGAATGTTTTGTTCTGAAATTAAATTGAGAAGGGCGGTGGTGGCGCACGCCTTTAATCCCAGCACTCGGGAGGCAGAGGCAGGTGGATCTGAGTTCGAGGCCAGCCTGGTCTACAAGAGCTAGTTCCAGGACAGGCCCTAAACACTACAGGGAAACCCTGTCTCGAAATACCAAAAAAAAAAAAAAAATTGATTACATTTTTTTAAAAAGATTATTTTGAGTCTGGAAAGATGTCTCAGTGGTTAAGAGCCCTGTTCCTTTGGCAGAGGAGTCGGGATTCATGTGGTATTTCATCACCATCCATAACTCTAGTTCCTGGGGATCGGATACCCTCTTCTGACCTCTGTGGGAACCAAGCATGCATGTGGCACACATGCATACAATCAGGCAAAGAAGTCACACATAAAATAAAATGAATTATAATAAAGTATATTTATTGAGACAGTCTCTCTATAGTCCTGGCTGTCCTGGATCTTGCACTGGCCTCACACTCGCAGAGATCCTCCTGCTTCTGCCTCCAGAGTGCTGGGATTTTAAAGGCACTTGCCACTATTCCTGACTGCAATACAATTTTTTTAAAATAACAGTTATTATCATTGTGTATGTGCGCACACACACACGTGCACACTCACACACGCATATGAGCACTTTGCCTGTGTGGCGGCTGGAGGACAGCTTTGCAGGATTGTTTCTTGCCTATGCTTTTGTGGGTTCTGGGGATTGAGCTCAGGTTTCAGGCTTTAACAGCATATGCCTTCCTGCTGAGCCATTTTGCTGGTCCTGATTTTTTTTTTAGACAGTTTTTTTTTTAATATAACCTAGGCTGAACTATAAAACTCAAGATCACCTTTCCTTGTCCTCCGAGTGTTGAGTTTATAGCTATATGCCAACGCACCCAGCTTGAAAAAATATTTAAAAATAAAAATAATAAAACTTTGAGTTGAAATATGACCAGATCAGTTCTCAGAGACTAGAGTGCTTTAGGGGAGAAGTCCTGCAGGCAGCTACTGAGTGCAGAGGCCTAGAAGGGATGTGAAGGATCCTCTCTGCGGGGTACTGCTTCTTCCTACCCAGGTTCTTTACAGGAAGTTTGGGAGGCCCTGGCTGGCTAGGTATTAGCTATTGACACAGGTTTATAACTCAGAACCAGATGGAGGGAGAACAGGTATGACTGTATCCAGCCATCAGGACCCTCCTGTGTCTGCCTCTCTCCAAAAGTTTTCCTTTTCCTTGCCTGAAATGAGGTATCTGTCAAAGGCAGCGGCCAAATCCTCATCTAATGCATCTCTGGAGGACAGCCCTGACTTGCTCCCTGTGGGAGTCTCCTTTTGTTCCCATAGGAAGAATTATTTATTTTTTTTCTTTTTTTCTTTTTTTAAATATTTATTTATTCATTCATTATGTATACAGTGTTCTGCCTGCATGTGTGTCTGCAGGCCAGAGGAGGACACCAGATCTCATTATAGATGGCTGTGAGCCACCATGTGGGTGCTGGGAATTGAACTCAGGACCTCTGGAAGAGCAGCTAGTGCTCTTAACCTCTGAGCCATCTTTCCAGCCCCAAGAATTATTTCTTAACTAAAGGAAGGAAAGGTAGCCTGGAGAGGGAGGGCCAGGGCACTCTTCCCTGGTTTGCCTGGGGATCACTGGCAATAGTCCTAGGCCCTTCAAGAGCCTTCTAGTGTCGTCTAGAATAATCCATGTCTATTCTGTGGTTGTCTATGCTCCGCAGCCCACGGTCTTCTAGACCTCTGCTCAAATACGGCCCTGAGAGCTGAGTCTGCAGTGATCCAGAGATGGAACTATAAAGTCATGCCATCAACACTGGAGGAAGCAGCTGGGTCTTAGATACCATCAGGACCTGCCCTTTGGTCTGGGGACTAGTGTTTCAAAGCTGGTAAAGTCATGAAACCTGGGATGCTCCTATCTCAGGTTGTACTTCAAGGAAAATACTTTTAATCTAAAGTCTGATATCTTTGTAAAACAATACAAATAAACACACATCTTTTGTTGGACTTCGTCTATTCTCCAAGTTGCTGCTATGTTTGGTACTGAAGGCGTTTAGACCCTTGCCTAGTACCCCAGGCATACAGCAAGTGTGTCTCTGCTCTGGCTACTGAAACACTTTCCACAAACTCAGGTCTAATACACTGTAAAGGGAGGGACATAAACTTATGTTCCTCAGGATACTCTCAGCATCTTGAGGGACATAAGGCCAGAGTGGGACTAACTAGACTGAAGGTCAAGATGTAGGTAGGGCTGGTTTCTTGTGGAGACTGCAGGGGAAATCCATGTTTTGCCCTTTTGGGTGTCTGGTGTTCCATACCCGTGGTCCCTTCCTCTCAGCTCACTCTCTGTCCTTGAGTCTCCTGGGTTCCTCTACAATGCCTCGACAACACTGGTATCTCCTGGATATTCAGGATCACTTTCTTCAAGGTCCAGAGTCTAATCAACTGCCCAGTCCTCTGCCATCCAAGATGAGCCAGTGTGTGGCTGGATCCAGGCATGACACTCCTGCACCATAGGGCTCACCTTGTATGGACAATGATAGAATCCTGGTAGAGTCGGTCGTACATACAGATCTTCAGGTCTACAGTGGCCCTTGGCACCCAGACTGGCACATCTATGGCAATACCAGTGGCTCTGAAATATAACTGAAGTGGAACATGTAAGCTCAACACGTGTTCAGTTTGCAGTGCAGGAGACACCAGTGAGTTCTTTTTTTTTAAAAAAAAATATTTATTTATTTATTATGTATACAGTATTCTGTCTGTGTGTATGTCTGCAGGCCAGAAGAGGGCACCAGACCCCATTACAGATGGTTGTAAGCCACCATGTGGTTGCTGGGAATTGAACTCAGGACCTCTGGAAGAGCAGGCAGTGCTCTTTTTTTTTTAAAAATATTTATTTATTTATTTATTATGTATACAATATTCTGTCTGTGTGTATGCCTACAGGCCAGAAGAGGGCACCAGACCCCATTAAAGATGGTTGTGAGCCACCATGTGGTTGCTGGGAATTGAACTCAGGACCTTTGGAAGAGCAGGCAATGCTCTTAACCTCTGAGCCATCTCTCCAGCCCGCAGGCAGTGCTCTTAACCTCTGAGCCATCTCTCCAGCCCCAAGTGAGTTCTAACACAATACTTAGCACAGGGTTTCATGGTTTGTTGTTTTTTTTTTTTAACTTTCTGTATTATAATATGAGGCTAATAATTAATCATGACATGTGCTGAAGAATCTTGTGATGTTTTTCATGTAATTATCCTATTCTGTAGGATCCAGACAATGATCTACAATAGTCATACTTCTGGTTTTGAATGGGTGTATTAAGTGTATAGTAAGCTAAAGTAAAAAGCAGATTGATCCATAGATAGATTGGCACTAAAATATCTGGGAAGTAAATCACTGATCTTCCCAAAGTAAAAGACTCAGCTACCCTGTGGTACAGAAATGTCTGTGGTGGGAAAACGACTATCGGAAGTCTCATCCAGGAGAAGCAACTCTGTCTGGGGCCATCTTTGCTCGTCAGTGACTTCAGACAGTGGTGTTGGTTCCCACTGCTTCCCTGTCGGTTCCTGCTGGACAGTCTAAGTGTCTGCTATGATGCTCTACTATCTTTCTGTTGCTTGCTGTTTTTTTTTTTTTTTTTTTTTTTTGGCAGGGTTTCTCTGTGTAACAGTCCTGGTTGTCCTGGAGCTTGCTTTGTAGATAAGGCTGGCCTTTAACTCACAAAGATCTGTCTGCCTCTGTCTCCCAAATGCTGGGATTAAAGGCCTGTGCCACCACCACACCCAGCTGTTTTATTCTTTTTTTTTTAAGATTTATTTATTTATTATGTATACAGTATTCTGTCTCCGTGGATGTCTGCAGGTCAGAAGAGGGCACCAGATCTCATTACAGATGGTTGTGAGCCACCATGTGGTTGCTGGGAATTGAACTCAGGACCTTTGGAAGAGCAGCCAGTGCTCTTAACCTCTGAGCTATCTCTCCAGCCCCCTGTTTTATTCTTTTAGTTCTGCTTGCTAAATATTTAACAAGCTCACTCATTCAAAACTGAAATTATGACTATCTCCTGTGGAACACCTTTTTTTTTTCTTTTTTTTTTAAAAAAGATTTATTTATGTGCACTGGTGTTTTGCCTGTATATACTCTGTGTGAGGGTGTCAGATCCCCTAGAACTAGTATTAGAGAGAGTTGTGAGCTGCCATGTGGGTGCTGGGAATTGAACCCAGATCCTCTGGTAGAACCACTGAGCCGTCTCTCCAGCCCTTTTTTTTTCTCTTGAGACAGGGTTTCTCTGTTTAGTCCTGGCTATCCTATAACTCACTCTGTAGACCAGGCTGACCTCAAACTCAAGAGATCTGCCTGCCTCTCCCTTCAGAGTGCTAGATTAAAGCATGTACTACTACCACCCTTCTTAAAATGTCTTTTATTATCAACAATTATAAACATAAAACATATAACTCAATACTAAATGGCCATGTATTTCTCACCCAGTTTTGAAGCTATCAAGATTTTTAATTGCTTGAAAACTTGGGTCAAGGATGCAGCTCACCAGGGCTTGCCTAGCATGTTCAAAGCCCTGGGTTTGATCCCCAGCACTGAAACAAACAAAGCAACTCAAATCCTTGATTGCACAATAATGCATTATACGGAGAAGTGTACGCATTATGTGTAAAACTGCCACTGATAGCACAAACTGGGAGCAATAGAATTCAGGAGTTTTGCAGGGATCTGGGAAAGGAGCGGTGACTTTCATCTCTGTCCCCATTGGCTGGTTCTCCTCACTCTGGCTCCTCAGGTCAGGTGAGTAGGGTGAGGGCCTGGAGGGATGTCAGGACTTGGAATTAAAGGTAGCCTGGCATAAGGGTGAAGCCCACTGGGTGGTAGGTACTGTCCTGGTTCTATGGGGGTGAATGGAGACCTGTGAAAATCTACATGGACTAACAAACTCAGGCTAGGCTAGAGGACTATGCCCTCTAGACTGTCCACACATAGGGTGAGTTGGCCTGGGAGTTAGGGGGTAGGAGGTTTCCTTTTCCACAGGGTAATGGACTTGGGCCATTTAAACTGTTCCAATTATTAAGTCTGAGGTCACAGTATTGCCAAAATGTAACCTATTTCTGGATCAGAGACAAAATTAGAAAACATTCCAGCGACATGCTTCTGTTGGGGAGGCAGGAAGACAAGATAGCACTTAGAATGTCAGGAGCCGTTCAGGTTAGCCTAACACTGGCCTCTGAGCCTGCACAGCCTGCTGAGCTGCTAAGGTGGCTGAGCTGCTAAGGTGTCAGTGCACCTATTACCAGCAGCTATTAAAGCAGGGAGTAGGACCTGTGAGGCCCGAGGAGGGCTTAGATCTGGAGTGTAGACAGGGATGACAGAAAAAGGCACTTTCTAGGGGTCTCAAGAAGCAAAGCGTGGGGCGGGGGCTGGAGAGATGGCTCAGAGGTTAAGAGCACTGACTATGCTTCTAGAGGTTCTGAGTTCAATTCCCAGCAACCACATGGTGACTCCCAACCATCTGTAATGGGGTCTGGTGCCCTCTTCTGGCCTGCAGGGACACATGCAAGCAGAATGCCATATACATAATTAATAAATAAATCTTTAAAAAAAAAAAGAAGAAGCAGAGGGAAGTCCCAGTCCACAGGTGGTCCAGCTAGAATAGATCCTTCTCTCCTCCTCCTCCTTTTACTTGGAGGTTATCTAACTTATTCCTATTATTTTGTTATTTTACAGTTTTGAATCTTTAAGTCAATCATTTTTATTGTTAGTGGCATGTTGAGGCACATCCAATGAATATTGCATTTTCTTTTTTTAAAAAATATTTATTTATTATGTATACAATATTCTGTCTGTGTGTCTGCCTGTAGGCCAGAAGAGGGCATCAGATCAGATGGTTGTGAGCCACCATGTGGTTGCTGGGAATTGAACTCATGACCTTTGAAAGAGCAGGCAGTGCCATCTCTCCGGCCCGAATACTGCATTTTCAGCAGGGACATCCCGGAGTTCAACAATCTGTTACCTGCTTTGTCACTGGGAGGGTTGGACTCAACCCCTGAGGGCAGGGAGTGCAGGTCTGATGGTTCCCACTGTGGTTGAGGGTACAACCATGGGACAGTGGGCAGGATGAGGCTGGCAGAGTGAACTCTGTCATGAGAGGTGAAGGAAGAAAGCTAGCTAGGGACAGGAGTTAATACCTGGGTCCCCTTCCCTTCAAACAGGTCACAACCTGTGAAGCGGATACATTGAACCTAATGATTTACAGTTCTGGCCTGGCTTCCTCCATCATGTATCAAGAGAAAAGTGGGCAGTGAGGGCTGTGGAAATGGGTTATCGTGGAAACTGTGAGTGTTGTGGGAACATTGGGTCTGTGGGCATAGTGAGTTTGTGGAAATGCGGTATGACAGTCATTCTTCATTGTCAACGTGACTGGATGCAGAATCACCTAGAGAATGCATCTCTGGGTATTACTCTGAAGTGGTTTCCAGAGATGTTTAACTGAGGGAAGACCCACCCTGAATATAGATGGGATTGACCCATGGACTGAGGCTCTAGGCGGAGTAGCAGAGGGCCACGGAGAAGCCAGCTGAGTACCAGCATCCTTCCTCTTTTCTGATGGCATGTGACCAGGTACTTCACACTTCTGCCACCACCCTCCCCAGCACAGAGGAGTGCACCCTCACACTGGAAGCCAGAGAGCCTCCTCCCATAAGATGCTTCTTGTTGGTTATTTGGTTACAGTGATGATAAAAGTAATTCCCGTGGATGCTGTGGGATCTGTGGGCACCGTGAAAATGCAGGTTCTTCAGGGCTGTGCTGGGTTTTATGTCAACTTAACAGAAGCTAAAGTCATCTGAGAGGAGGGAACCTCAATTAAGAAAAATGCCTCCAGAAGATCCGGCTGTAGGCAAGTATGTGAGGCGTTTTCTTAATTAGTGGCTCTGAATTAGTCACTATGTGTTTGCACAACAGGCTTGGGGAAGAAAAGAGAAAGAGTAGAAGCTGTCATAGATTAAAAAAGATTTAAAAATGATAAAGTCCTTAAAATGGAGAGTAATAAAACAAACTATGATAACCCACATAAAAAGGGGACTACAGTCTGAACTCTATGTTTGATTATTCTGTCTTTGGATTTTTTGACTCTTAATGGAGGAATAATAACTGCTGAGAGACATCTGATTGTGAAAGCTACTAAATTAAACCAACCTATATATTATAAAAAATCTTAAATTTTAAAAATTTAAATATTTTAAAATTTAAGTCAAAAGGTATGTCACCTTAGGGGAGATGTTGTTTTTATTTCCACAGGAAATGAGAGGCTATGGATTCATTCTGGGCTAAAGAAACACAGGTTTGATCGAGGAAGACCCCCTGAAATCCTGACTAAGTGCTTAGGAAAATAAACCTAGAGCAACTACAAGACACGTGATGTATAATTTACCTGCTCAACACATAACAAAAAATCATCTTTGGCTAATTTGTGTACAATACACAGTCTATGCGTACATTAATACAGCTATGTATGTCACCTTTAAAAGTTCATGTATTTTTAGAACAAGTGGACCAGACTGCAATAAAAACGGCCAGATGATCCAGCATCCAGAACAGCTTCAAGGCTGCTGACTGAGATGCTCCATCCTCACACAACACTCCAGTCAGGACCAAACAATCATCCTCATTTTCTCAGGGTCCTCAATCAACAAGAAGTCTGGAAAACTATGCCCACCCTCCCAAAATATTGGTTATAAATGTTTGTTTTCATTTAAGGGGAGTTGGTTACAAATTATTGTTGGTCATAGTCAATCTCTCTCTCTCTCTCTCTCTCTCTCTCTCTCTTTCTTTCTTTCTTTCTCTCTTTTTTTTTGAAACAGGGTTTCTCTGTAGCTTTGGAGCCTGTCCTGGAACTCACTCTGTAAATCAGGCTGGCCTCGAACTCACAGAGATCCACCTGCATCTGCACCTGCAAGTGCTGGGATTAAAGGTGTGTGCTACCACCACCTGGCAGGCAATCTCTTTCTTTTTGTTTTTAAGATTTTTAAAAATTTATTTATTATGTATACAACATTCTTTCCTTGTATGTTTGCATGCCAGAAGAGGGCACCAGATCTCATCATAGATGGCTGTGAGCCACCATGTGGTTGCTGGGAATTGAACTCAGGACCTCTGGAAGAGCAGCCAGTGCTCTTAACCTCTGAGCCATCTCTCCAGCCTGGCAATCTCTTTCTAAAAGAAGAAAGGGGTATATGATATAGAAATGATGGGAAAAGGGTAGATTATTGAATCTACTTTAATCCAAAAATAACTGTTAATCTCAAAATATTTTACATTGGTATGAATTTTGGTTTATTGATACAAATTTAAAGTTAATTTTGTTATACTGTATGTAAATTTCTACTCTCATTTAAGGTATTGTGCTTATGATGTGCAATTAAAAATGTAATGTATAATTAAGAATTATTAATTAATAGTCATCTATTATAGTCAAACTTATAGTTAGTTAGGTTTCCCAGGTATACAGATATAATTCAGATAGACAATCTTTAAGCACTTCAAAGATCTACAGAATATGGCATTTAAAATGTTTTAATAACTTAGATTTTTTTATGACAGTGAGACATGTCTGCTCCTGGCAGTGCCAATGTACTCCAGAGAAGATGATGGGCATCAGAGAAACTGTGTGGAGTTTGTTTTCTTTGTGGCATAAGACAGCTATATGGACAAACTGCCTTTGCCTCAGCTGCTGACAGTTACTGTCCAAACTGGGCACAAAAAGGCAACTGCCAAGCTTTGTGAAGACAAGGTAGGCAGCCCTAAAAATTTCCTGCCTCATAGGGAAGTCTGTCAGCTATGCTAGGCCTGTAGGACCGAGTTGTGTGCCCTGACATTACAGAGTAACTTTGGGTGGCTGTCCAGGCAGCCCCATGGTCCTGTCAGGCAACATTTCACCCTTCTAAGGTCTTTAATGGAGTTGAATGAAGACTAAGTAGTTACAATTATAGTTTTCCTTAGTTATAATAGAAAATAAATTAGGTATAAAACTTTAGACTCACCAAGATAGGATGAATAATTGAGCATTTTCTCTGATTTTGTTAAATATAAATAGACTAGATATTGTAACTGTAATTCTTGGAACTGTTCTGTTGTATATAATTTTACTATGTTAATGGTAAAACCTTCCTTTTTGATTAGACAGAAAGAGGGAAATGCTGTGGGATAATGCTTCTTTACTCTGTGAATATGTATTATTCTCATTGGTTAATAATAAAGTTGATTTGGGGGGCTGGAGAGATGGCTCAGTGGTTAAGAGCACTGGCTATTCTTCCAAAAGTCCTGAGTTCGATTCCCAGCAACCACATGGTGGCTCACAACCATCTGTGATGAGATCTGGTGCCCTCTTCTGGCATGCGGGCATACATAGAGGCAGAATTTTGTATACATAATAAATAAATAAATCTTAAAAAAAAATAAAGTTGATTTGGCCTATAGTAAGGCAGACTAAGGCTAGGTGGGTAAGTCAGCCTAAAAATAGTGGGATGAAGAAGGGTGGAGTCAGGGAAGATGTGAGCCAATCACCAGAGGAACAAGATATGCTAGAGGACATGTGAAGCCATAATCCATGTGGTAGAATGTAGTAAGAGCTAGTTAGTAATAAGCCTGAGCTACAGGCCGATCATCTCGTGTGATTTGGGACATGAAAGCTCCGCCTCCATTCACATCTGTTTCTGTTTGAGTTTTTGTTCTGCCTTTGAGCAGTGATGTGGAAGTGTAAGCCAAATAAGCCCTCTCCTCCCCAACTGGCTTTTGGGTCGTGGTGTCTTATAGCAGCAATAGAAACCCCAACTAGGACCAGTACCATTCATTCTGTGGATGCTGTGGGTGCTATGGGTTGTTGTGAGACTTGTGTAGCTGTGTAGCCGGGCTTTACACAGATTCCTGTGGGGTACTGTCTAGCATTTGATGTTAAGTTATGCATGAATAATTATTCCTATCTGGAATTACCCAAAGTTTAACTGTTTCTGTTCACTCCAAAATGATTCAAGGAAACATGTCAGAGCAGAGTTCCTGATAGAAGGTTGAGACAGGTGGTGCCAAGAACAAAACACACAGTGGCCAAATCTGGACCAGCAGTGATTGCATTGCTTATAAACTGTGAGAAATGAATAAAAATACAACAGGGGGAAATTCTCATAATTCTAATGACAGCTAAGTAAATATAGGTGCCAAGGACGATGCAGGAGAAAACAAGAGAGATACAGAAATTGCATTCTGCTTTGGTTGTCAGGAGGTGTTGGGGTGTGTTCCTGGGGAATGGGAGTCTTGAAGGACCTTTCTCTTTCTACACGAAGAAAAGAAATTTGGTGGAACTGTGAGGCTAGGATGGAGGAAGATATGACAAAAAATGAGCTTTTCAAGCACCACGGGGAAAATTAAAGTAGCATTTAACTTGAGAAGAATAATGAGACCAAAAAACTGAAAACAGGTAATATCATTGTAAAAATGAACACAACCTGTGATGGAAGGAATAATTCCAATTGTGGGTATACAACAAAGCCTGACTCCTGTAGAGAGCGAAGCACTGTAGGATGTGCCTATAACCAGCCATCCAGGAAGAAAAGGCTGGGAGAGCTCCAGGTGAAGGTCAGCTTGGACTCCATATATGGGAGACCCTTTCCTCAAAACACAAAACCAACAACCCCCCCTCCAACAAACAAACAAATGAAAAGAGGGAGAGAGAACAAAAATGGCTACAAAAAGGAGGGATGACAGGATCTGGTGTGGTGAGAGGCACAGCTCAGACTGGAAAAGCATGCAGTCCCTCCTGCACCAACCAGCAAAGCTGCTCTGCAGTGCCTAGCATCTAGAAATGTAAAACATAACCAGAAAGGAAGATAGATGTCATGGAAGGAACAGGAAAGAAGTAACCCTGCTACTAAATCTGTTTACAGCTTCAAAGCAAAGATACCTTTCTCGAAGCTACTCATTATTTCAAGATAAACTTTGCCTCTGATCACAAAGCAAACGCAACACTTTATATATACATGGCGTATTACTGTTTTTTGGCTTGACGCTCTGACACAACTGTCCTTATTTGGACAGAAGATCCTGGCCAGCATTGAGGTAAGAACATAGACAAATTATATATCAAACTGATATGTGATTGACATTGATACTGTTAGCATTTCTTCTGGCTTAGGGGCAGGTTCACTCAAAGCAACTAAGTTCGGGTGATTTAATTAACATCCCCAACGGCCTGCTGCATACAGATGCATATAGATGAAAGACAAATGTAATTCAAGAGGTAGCAGGACTTGGGTAGCATCTGCTTAGAATCACCACCACTCCGTAGGTAACCCTTACTAGAAAGCATCCACGCTTGGCAAGCTGGATTGTCCACATCAGTCTTTGAACTGTCCTGTTGTTCCACTTCAGAGGAGAAAGGTTCTTTTTGTTTGCTTGCTTGTTTTAATAATTTTTAATTTTATGTGCATTGGTGTCTTACATGTATGCCTGTGTGAAGGTGTTGGATACCTTTGAACTGGAGTTACAGACATCTGTGAAGTACTATGTGGGTGCTGGGAACTGAACCCAAGTCCTCTGGAAAACAAGTCAGAGCTCTTAGTCACTGAGCCGTTTCTCCAACCCCCTTGTTTGTTTTAATTATTGACCTTTTTTTCCTTTTTTGGTTTTTCAAGACAGGGTTTCTCTGGGTGTGGAGAGATGGCTCAGAGGTTAAGCGCACTGCCAGACCTGCTCCCCATGCTAGATTACGTCCTCCGTCCAGTTTTTATGCTGGGGGAGGAGCTTGGTCCGGCCTCAACTTCATGTGCCCTGGAGGCCTGTCCCTTTCTGAATGGAGTCAGAGGAGGCCTGGATGGAGAAAGGGGGGATGGAAGGCGGGAGGGAACAGGAGGAGAAGAGGGAGGGGAAACTGTGGTTGGCATGTCAATCAAATAAAAAAAATGTTAATAAAAAAAAAGCACTGCCTGTTCTTCCTGAGCTGAATTCCCAGCACCCACGTGTTGGTTTACACCATCTATAATGAGATCTGGTGCCCTCTTCTGGTGTGCGGGCATGCATGCAGACAGAATACTGTATACATAATAAATTAATATTTTTAAAAAAGACAGGTTTCTTGGCTGTCCTGGAACTCACTCTATAGATCAGGCAGGCCTCAGACTCAGAGATCTGCCTGCCTCTGTCTCCATGTGCCACCACTGCTCAGCTTAATTATTGATTTTTATTTTATGTGCATGAGTGTTTGCCTGCATGCATATATGTTTGTACACCATGTGCAGCATCGCCTATGGAGGCCAGAAGAGGGTGTCAGATACCCTGGAACTGCAGTTACAAATAGTTGTGAACCACCATGTGGGTGCTAGAAATCAAGCCTGGGTCCTCTGCAAGAACAGCCAGTGTTTTCAACCACCAGGCCACGTATGTCTTCAGCCTCTGGGAATGCGTCTTCACCTATCCTGGGAATTCACACTCAGTGATCATATTCTCTGGTCATAAATTAATAAACTTGCAATTCTTTTTTTCTCCCGCGGGACAGGTGGGGATACTCACCACTATACTAACGAGGATAAACTTGCAAATTTTTAAACTAAGAAAGATATTTCTAATAATTAAGAGTGGGGTTAGGGAAGTTGGGGAGACAGTTTAACAGGAAAAAGTACTTGGTGTGTAAGCATCAGGATCAGAATTTGGGTTCCAGTGGGCCAGCCTGGTCTAAAGAGTAGGTTCCAGGACAGCTAAGGATACACAGAGAAACCCTGTCTTGCAGGGAAAAAAAGCCCAGTGGGCACAATGGTCCTCCTCTAACGCTAGGATTCAGAAGAAGACAAGAGCAAACTGATTAGGTAGGCTAACTAAAACCAAGGAGCTCTGGTTCAAGTGAGAGACCTTGCCTCAATACATAAAGTATACAGTGATCATGGGAGATGCCCAGTGTCAACTTCTGGCCTCTATCCACAAACATACATGCACATTTGTACACATATGTATGTCCACACGCATGAATACTTATACACAGGCATGTATGCCAAACACATGCAGAATTTACAAGAAAGAATATGGACTAGAGCTTGAAGTGAGGCTCATTGGTAGACCGTTTGCTCAAGGTTCTAAGTTTATCTCCAACACCATAAAAAAGGCGGAGGGTGCAGTGGGGGGAGCAATTTGTCTAAGTGAGCATCTAAACACTCATGTGCATGCGTGTTTATTAGCTGAGGTGTCAGCCATTTGTGCTCCCCACTAATGAGCAAATGAAAACTTCATGGCACCAAGGGCAACTATCTGACATGGCTGTGGAGGAGATCAGTCACAGCAAATGGCAGCAGGGAAACTCACCGTGGGACACTGCGAATTCTTAAACATAACCTTGAACTTAGTCTGGACCTCTCCTGGGATAACTGGGGTGAAGATAATGGGTACTTTGACGGAACTGAAGGGGCCGATTTCTCCCTCTGTTACCTGTGTAAGAAGAGTACCATGGGGTCAGAACATGGACACCATGGTTTTTCTTAGGGAATTTCCCACTAACCCTTACTCCCGCCACCACTGCAAGGATGGGTGGTAACAGGACTGTGTCCTTGGGGTGTCCGTTTTGTCACACACAGGTATTGGCTCCAAGGCTGGCCCCGCTCTTGAGTGCTTACGGCTATGGAGCCCAGCAGAGTGGGAGCTGGGGGTTCATTCGAGCAGTGAGCCACCTGTGTGCTCTCCACAGACCCTCAGTCTGCCACAGAGGTCAGGCCCTTTTCGCCAGCATTAGAAACAGGAAGAGCTTGGTAGGAGGGCTGCATTTTCTATCTTGGAATAAAGGATACACAAGTCGCTACAGCCCTACTCCACCTCCAAGCCCTGGAGTTTCAAAGATCCCATTCCTGTCTAAGGCTCATAGTTCACTTGAACTGGGGCAAGAAAGGCAACCTGATCTTTCTTTGCATCTTCCTCCTCTAGTTTGTGTGAACACACACCACATTCTAACTAGGGAGGATCATTGTTGGTGTTTTCTCTAAGCTGGACTACACATAGGAAATTGTAGGACCTGCTACTCTGGTCCTACCTACTCTCAATATGGGGAGGGGAGACCTCGATACTAGTTGAGACCACAAGTGCCTGGAAATTGTAGTTTAGTCTGGCTCTGGACAGATGAGAGAGCTACTGGCTAGGACTGGAGGAGGATGAGCTGCCTCCTGGCTAGAAGAAGCCAAAGTTTAGCAGGGCAGGCTGACTGACCTCCCCCAAGGTTATCTCTGCCTGTTCCTCACTGGGAGCCATGGTCATGACACTGGCCGCAGGTATAATCTCTGTTTCTGGAAGACAAATAAGATTATATCAATAATCAGTCTGGGGAAAAGTCTAAGATTTTCAGGTTGAATTAACTAAAAAATGTATAAGACATACTTAGTGCAAACTGAGCCACTGTGAAGGAAAAATAAAGATGACTCAATTCATTGGGTCATCATCCTTATGGGTTAAAGACTCAATATGCAAGATACTATTTCCAAACTGATGACATATTCAAAGTTATACCAATCACATTCATGAAAGGCTTCTCCCCCTTGTTTTGCTTTTGTCTTTCTTTCTTTCTTTCTTTCTTTCTTTCTTTCTTTCTTTCTTTCTTTCTTCCCCCAAGATAGGGTTTCTCAGTAGCTAGGGAGCCTGTTCTAGAACTCACTCTGTAGACCAGGCTGGCCTTGAAATCACAGAGATCCACCCGCCTCTGCCTCTCAAGTGCTGGGATTAAAGATGTGCGCCCTACTGTTCTTCTTTTTATTAAGACAAGGTCTGGCCTAGCTCAGATTGGCCTTGAACTCAGTGACCTTGAATTCCTGATTCTTTTGCCTTTCGGGTGTTGGGATTATAGATATGTATCAATATACCAACATGTCTGGTTTTGAGTGTGTGTGTGCATACATGTGCATAGAAACCAATAAATTAATTTTAAAATGTATCCAGATGCAAGGAACCAATATAATGCAAGAATGCAAGCAATTACTTTGAAAAAAAGAAAGTTGGGTAAAAGAAAATCATGTACTTAATGACTTCAAGACTTAGTCTAAATTCACGACAACTAAGGAAGTATATTAGATAGAATAACTCAATCAACTGCTTAAAAAAGAGAGCCTAAAGACATTCCTCCCGGATGGCCAATAGATTACTGGCACAAGTAATCCATCCATCCAAACATATATTCCTTTTGTTGTTATGAGTTCAAGGCTATCCTGGTCTACAGTATGAGTTCCAGGAAAGCCAGGGCCATACAAAGAAACCCTGTTTTGAAAAAACAAAACAAAACAAACAAACACACAAGCAAAAAAGAAAGAAAGAAAGAAGAAAGGAAGGAAGGAAGAAGAGGAAGGAAGGAAGGAAGGAAGGAAGGAAGGAAGGAAGGAAGGAAGGAAAGGAAGCCAGTGGGAAGGGGTGAAAGCTACTGAAGGCAGCGTCCCAGGGTGGAGAGCGTCTGCATTGCAATAGGGTCAGTGCCTCTATGTTGTTTTTTTCTTGTATTTTATGTACATTGGTGTTTGTCTGCGCATATGTCTGTGTGAGGTGCCACATCCCCTGGAACCCAGGTCATCTGGAAGTGCTCTTAACCACTGAGTCATCTCTACAGTCTTGATTGTTCAGTTTTTAAAACTGTCTTTGTGCGCCAGGTGGTGGTGGCGCACGCCTTTAATCCCAGCACTAGGGAGGCAGAGGCAGGCGGATCTCTGTGAGTTTGAGGCCAGCCTGGTCTACAAGAGCGAGTTCCAGGACAGGCTCCAAAGCTACAGAGAAACCCTGTCTCAAAAAAACAAAAACCTCAAAACAAAACAAAACAAAACAACAATAACAAAATCCCCAAACTGTCTTTCTGTATCATCTACACAGCTGGTATGAAGCAAATGCCCTCCTCAGTCTCGGAGCCTGGTGGGGCTGATAAAGACCAGTACCTGCAGGGACCATTGCATAGGCAGAGCCTTCAAAGCCCCCACCCCTGCACCCAATGTGACTGTCCGCATCTGGGGCTTCTTTCGATACTGTTAGTTTCAACACAAATAGAATTTCAGTGTACCCCATAACCAGTGCATATTCGCAACCATGAGGATTTTCTGCATTTATTATCACTTACAATTGAAGTCCTGACAAAATGCTGCACCTTTGACCCTCTCGACACAACCTACGCCACAGGCTGTCAGTTCCCAGTTGAGATGCTGACTCTGACCCCTGTGGTTGACCTGGGGTTCTAAGGTGGCTGTGCTGAGAGTGGCTTTTGGATGGCCACCTTTGGGAGGCCCCTGTGTCCATGCTGGTCCTCTCTGAGGCCTACTCAGCACTCAGCTGAGGCCACATGTCCTGGCTGGTTTAGGAATTAATGCAGGAAGTTTGAAGTAGGTACCTGCTACCCACTCACAATTCTCCCCAACCCTTACCATCTTTCTCAGATTCTTTTCGGCTCTGGATGTCCACTGGGGAGGATTCATTGATATCAAGCTGTTGCTCAGAGAGACTGGTAATGATCTTCTCATAGAGACTTTTGTCCTCACAGGTGTAGAGGCTGCTCTGAAAGCAAATTCAGTGTCTCCATTTCCCATTCAGCTACACAGACACCCTTGTCACCAGGTGAGTCCAGGAGAAGACACAAATCTGTGCCCAGGGCTGCTGCCACCCCTTCTCCCGTGTCTATGCTCTCATCTGTCTACTCTGGGTCAGTTTGCCTAGGGCAGGGATGATTGTCTTTGTCATCAGCGTGGATGTCCCACTGTAGACCCCACCATGAAGAGCTGAGTCTCCCCCTTCACACTCGGCTTGCTCACTTCCAGAGGCTGGTTCTACTCCACAACTGTTAAGAGGCAGAATTTCTAGATGCCCCGCTGGGCAACCCATTTACCTGCCCAAAGCAAGCCTGGTTTCCTGCCCCCCACGCCACATGCCCTGCTCTCTGGTTCTGACCACTGCCCCACCTTCCCCCACAGCAGCTTGCTGTCCATACTGCCTTGGCCATGGCTGCCCATTGGTCCCGTCACCTCCTGGGTGAGATGTTTTCGGGGGTCTTTTTTGGGGCACCTCAACAGAGCCAACAGGATTGCTTCATGCTTCTCCTAAGGATGCTCAAGTATTTTAGAGGCATATAAGAGGCACAGCTTTAGCTTGTCTTCCCCAAATGACCCCACCACCCATGAGAGTGGTGGTTCTTGAGCAGGACCCCTGAGGGTTGCCATTCACTGTGGCCCATGCACAGTCTTCTTGGGAAAGGCAAAGGCCCTTTTCATACTCTGGAAAGAGATCCACGGTTTCCCAAGGAGCCTTTTCAGGGTCTCCCAATGCTCCTGTTCACTGTGTACCACATGCCTTAAGGGAACCCCATCCTGCTGCCACTGCTCCTGAGACTGGACTGCATGTGTCCTCTTCACTGAAGCCGGACATTTTTGCTCTTACTGATGAAAGGCTGTCCTGACATTTTCCTCTTCCCCCCTGATTTGCTGAGTCTCATTGGCTTACACATTTGTACACACATGACTGGGAGGTTCCCCGCCCCATCCTTGACTGAGCAGAACTGCAGACACCCATGGTAGCCACGACTGCTCACTATTTTCATGATGGGTTGGGCTTCTTCCATCTCAAAGAACTCGGAATCCAGGAGAAACTTGAATCTGGTGCCCAGGCCCCCAACATTGGTCAGTGTGATGGTCCGGGATGTGGTCTCACCCACCACATAGCTGCCAAAGTCAATGAGCTCCTTGTCAAGAGTCAGCTGCCAAAGAAGACAAGTGTAACCATGGTGGCCTCTAGGCTGGATGCATGCTCAATAATAAAGGGAGAAGAGTAGGTCCTTACAGCAGTCATGGCCCAGAGGACCCACTATCCCACAAGAGAAGGTTTCCTCCCCAAATATCAGATGCAGTCCCAAGAAGCCTGGGGAAACCTGACTCTTCTTCACAGGGAGGCTGGCATTTGACTCCAGCCAGGCAGGGAAGGCAGGGGTAGCATGAGCATCTGTGCACTGCATATCAGGGACAGAGCCTACTTAAGGAGTCACAGCTCAGGGCTGGAGAGGTGGCTCAGAGGTTAGGAGCACTGGTTGCTCCTCCAAAGGACCCAGGTTCAATTCCCAGGACCCACATGGCAGCTCACAACAGTCTGTAATTCTAGTTCCAGGGGATCTGACACCTCTACACAGACATACACACAGGAAGATCACCAATTCCATAAAAACAAATCAAGAGGAAATCAAAACAAATCAACACTGAACATCTATGCCCCAAATACAAAGGCACCCTCATATGTCAAAGAAACACTTCTGAAGCTTAAATCATATATTAAACACCACACACTAATAGTGGGAGACTTTGACACTCCCCTCTCACCACTGGACAGGTCAATCAGACAAAAAATGAACAGAGAAATAAGAGAACTAACAGATGTTATGACTCAAATGGACTTAACAGACATCTATAGAATATTCCATCCAAACAGAAAAGAATATACCTTCTTCTCTGCACCTCATGGAACCGTCTCAAAAATTGACCACATACTTGGTAACAAAACAAACCTCAACAAATACAAAAAAAATGGGATAACCCAATGTACCTTATCAGATCACCATGCTTTAAAACTAGAAGTCAACAGCAATACCAATTCCAGAAAACCCACAAACACATGGAAATTAAACAATGCTCACCTGAATCATCAATGGGTCAAGGAAAAAATAAAGGGGGAAATTAAAGACTTCCTAAAATTCAATGACAATGACCACACAACATACCCAAATTTATGGGACACAATGAAAGCAGTGTTAAGAGGCAAGTTCATAGCAATAAATGCCTACATAAAGAAGCTGGAAAAATCCCACACTAGCGAATTAACAGAACACTTGAAAACTTTAGAACAAAAAGAA
This sequence comes from Ondatra zibethicus, assembly GCA_004026605.1. Taxonomy (NCBI): domain Eukaryota; kingdom Metazoa; phylum Chordata; class Mammalia; order Rodentia; family Cricetidae; genus Ondatra; species Ondatra zibethicus. The sequence goes on along the minus strand of PVIU01002198.1, from coordinate 151,260 downwards.
GCAAACTCACCTAAGAGAACTGGATGGCAGGAAATAATCAAATTGAGAGCTGAAATCAACAAAATAGAAACAAAGAAAACAATACAAAGAATCAATGAGACAAAGAGTTGGTTGTTCAAGAAAATCAACAAAATAGACAAACCTTTATCCAAACTAACCAAAAGGCAGAGAGAGAATATCCAAATAAACAAAATCAGAAATGAAAAGGGGGACATAACAACAGACAGGGAGGAAATACAGAGCATCATCAGGTCATATTTTGAAAACCTGTACTCCACAAAATTGAAAAACTTTAAGGAAATGGACAACTTTCTGGATAAATATCACTTACCAAAATTAAATCAAGACCAGATAAGCAAATTAAACAGACCTATAACTGCTAAAGAAATAGAAACAGTCATCAAAAGTCTCCCAACCAAAAAAAGCCCAGGACCAGATGGTTTCAGCTCAGAATTCTACAAGACTTACAAAGAGGAACTAATACCAATACTCCTCAAATTATTCCACACAATAGAAACAGAGGGAACATTGCCAAACTCTTTTTTTTAAAGATTTATTTATTTATTATGTGTACAGCATTCCTTCCATGTGTGCCCACATGCCAGAAGGGGGCTCCAGGTCTCATTATAGATGGCTGTGAGCCACCATGTGGTTTCTGGGAATTGAACTCAGGACCTCTGGAAGAGCAATCAGTGCTCTTAACCACTGAGCCATCTCTCCAGCCCCTGCCAAACTCTTTTTATGAGGCTACAATTACCCTGATACCCAAACCACAGAAAGACAATACTAAGAAAGAGAATTACAGACCAATCTCACTCATGAACATTGATGCAAAAATACTAAATAAAATACTAGCAAATCGAATCCAAGAAGACATCAGATCCATCATCGACCATGACCAAGTCGGCTTCATCCCACAGATGCAGGGATGGTTCCACATACGAAAATCTGTCAACGTAATCCACCATATATAAACAAGCTGAAAAATAAAAACCACATGATCATCTCATTAGATGCCGAAAAAGCATTTGACAAAATACAACATCCCTTCATGATAAAGGTCTTGGAGAGAGCAGGGATACAAGGAACATACCTAAACATAATTAAGGCAATATACAGCAAGCCAACAGCCAACATCAAACTAAATGGAGAGAGACTCCCAGAGATTCCACGGATATCAGGAACAAGACAGGTTGTCCACTCTCTCCATATCTATTCAATACAGTTCTTGAGGTCCTAGCTAGAGCAATAAGACATCAAAGGGAGATCAAGGGGATACAAATTAGAAAAGAAGAAGTCAAACTCTCACTGTTTGCTGATGATACGATAGTTTACATAAGTGATCCCAAAAATTCTACCAAAGAACTTCTACAACTCATAAACACTTTCAGCAATGTAGCAGAATACAAGATTAACTCAAAAAAATTAGTAGCCCTCCTGTACACAGATGATACAAGGGCTGAGGAAGAAATCAGAGAATCAACACCCTTCACAATAGCCACAAATAGCATAAAATATCTCAGAGTAACTCTAACCAAACAAGTGGAAGACTTGTATGACAATAACTTTAAATCTTTGAAGAAAGAAATTGAAGAAGATACCAGAAAGTGGAAAGACCTCCCATCCTCTTGTGTAGGCAGAATTAATATAGTAAAAATGGCAATCTTAGGGCTGGAGAGATGGCTCAGAGGTTAAGAATGCTGACTGCTCTTCCAGAGTTCTGCGTTCAATTCCCAGCAACTACATGGTGCCTCACAACCATCTACAATGAGATCTGGTGCCCTCTTCTGGCCTACAGGCATACATGAGGCAGAACACTGTGTACATAATAAATAAAATCTTTTTAAAAAATGGCAATCTTACCAAAAGCAATCTACAGATTCAACGCAATGCTCATCAAAATCCCAGCAAAATTCTTCAAAGACCTTGAAAGAACAATACTCAACTTCATTTGGAAAAACAAAAAACCCAGGATAGCCAAAACAATCCTGGGCAATAAAAGAACTTCCGGAGGCATCACAATCCCTGACTTCCAACTCTACTACAAAGCTACAGTACTGAAAACAGCCTGGTACTGGCATAAGAACAGACAGGAGAACCAATGGAACCAAATAGAAGACCCGGATATCAATCCACACATCTTCGAACACCTGATCTTTGATAAAGAAGCAAAAAATATCAAATGGAAAAAAGAAAGCATATTCAACAAGTGGTGCTGGCATAACTGGATATCAATATGTAGAAAAATGAAAGTAGGCCCATATCTATCGCCATGCACAAAACTCAAGTCCAAATGGATCAAAGACCTCAACATAAAGCCAGCCACACTCAACCTTATAGAAGAGAAAATGGGAAGTACACTTGAATATATTGACACAGGGAACCACTTCCTAAACAGAACCCCAGCAGCACAGACACTAAGAGAAACAATTAATAAATGGAACCTCCTGAAACTGAAAAGCTTCTGTAAAGCAAAGGACACGGTCAACAAGACAAAACGACGGCCTACAGAATGGGAAAAGATCTTCACTAACCCCACATCACACAGAGGTCTGATCTCCAAAATATACAAAGAACTCAAGGAACTGGACACCAAAAGATCACATAATCCAATAAAAAAAATGGAGTACAGACCTAAACAGAGAACTCGCAACAGAGGAATCTAAAATGGCTGAAAGACACTTAAGGAAATGTTCAACATCTTTAGTCATCAGAGAAATGCAAATCAAAACAACTCTGAGATTCCATCTCACACCTGTAAGAATAGCCAAGATCAAAAACACTGATGACAACTTATGCTGGAGAGGTTGTGGGGAAAAGGGAACACTTCTGCATTGCTGGTGGGAATGCAAACTGGTACAACCCCTTTGGATGTCAGTGTGGCGATTTCTCAGAAAATTAGGAAACAACCTTCCTCAAGACCCAGTAATACCACTTTTGGGTATATAATCCAAAGGATGCTCAATCGTGCCAGAAGGACATGTGCTCAACTATGTTCAAAGCAGCTTTGTTTGTCATAGCCAGAAACTGGAAACAACCTAAATGCCCCTTGATCAAAGAATGAATAAGAAAAATGTGGTACATTTACACAATGGAGTACTACACAGCAGAACCTAAATGCCCCTTGATCAAAGAATGAATAAGAAAAATGTGGTACATTTACACAATGGAGTACTACACAGCAGAAAAAAAATGACATCTTGAATTTTGCAAGAAAATGGATGGAACTAGAAAACATTATTTTGAGTGAGGTAACCCAGACACACAAAGACAATTATCACATGTACTCACTCATAGGTGGTTTTTAAACATAAAGCAAAGAAAGCCAGCCTACAAACCACAATCCCAGAGAATTTAGACAATGCCGACACTAAGAGAGACTTACATAGATATAATCTACATGGGAAGTAGAAAGTATAAAAAGACAAAATCTCCTGAGTAAATTGGGAGCATGGGGACCTTGGGGGAGGGTTGAAGGGGGGAGGGGAGAGGCAGGGAGGGGAGCAGAGAAAAATGTAGAGCTCAATAAATATCAATAAAAAATAAATAAAAAAGTCACAGATTCATGTAGTGAGCAGGACAGCTTGGGGCTCCTGCGTCTGGTTTTTAGAGGGTCAAACCAATACTTCCCTGACTGAGAGATAATGAGGTCATGTAATGGTCTGGGAAGGGTGGACAAGCTGTAACAGCTGCCATTCCTGGCTGAGGTAAGCCGTCCTGCACATACGGGGCCTGGAAAGTGCTGCTCTTCAGAGTGGGATCACGTCGTTCATGCCCACCTGGGCTATAAGCCACAGACTCCCTGTGCTCAAGCTAAGAGTGTCGTGCCTGGGCATCACTATGGCACCACAAATGGCCATCTCACTGAATCTAAACCCAGGACTCCATCAGCAGTGCCTTTCTCCAGAGGTGACAAGGGGCTACTAAAGCAAGCAGACCAATGCATAAAACAGAGTAGTGTAGATTCAAGCCAGACAGGCCGCCTATGCCTGCTACAGACAAGTACCAGCACAGCCATTTCCCTGCTGAGATAGAGTTCTTACTACTTTTGCAGCACCAGCTCCCTAAACATGAGTGAGCATGAGACACACGAGGCACACAGCACCAGCATCCTAAACATGGGTCCCAACTTGTAGGGAGATAAAAGTATTTAAGACAGGAGGGAAAGTAGAGAGGGTAGGGAGTTTTAATAATCATAATGTATTTTATACATGTATGAAAGTATCAAAAAACAAACTCAATAAAAGCTGTCTTTTACAACTACTTCTTTTTTTAAATTATTTCATTTTAAGTGCTTGAGTGTTGTGCCTGTCTGTATGTATGTGTACCACATGCATGCCTGAGGAGGTCAGAAGAAGCCATAGGATCCCCTGGAATTGGAGTCACAAATGACTGTGAGCGTCATGTGGGTGCTAGGAACTGAACCTGGGTCCTCTGCAGGAGCAACAGTGCTCTTAAGCAAAGCTATTTCTTAGCAAAGGACAAAGGGACTTTAGCTAGTCTCGTCACTCTTTGCTTCCTGACCAAGGATGCAGTGTGATCAACTGTCTCAGTCTCCTGCAGCCATGATGGCCCCGTCATGAGGGACCAAGACCAGAGCCAGAGAAATTTCTTCTTGCCTCAAAAAGACAATCGTTCCCTAATCCTACATCTAATTTAAAAGAATGCAGGGACAGAGGGGCATAGTAAATGCAACAATAGGGAGCAGTCATACAAATCCAGGATGTCCTATAAAAGAATTGGCTTAGTAAGTTTTATGACCCAAAAGAGGAAAGGGAGCTGCTAGCCTAGGTCAAAACATACTCGCCAATGTAATAATCAAGTGTAATCTCAATGACATAAAAATAACAGCTATTGAAAAGGTAGTTTGGAGCTGGGCGCTGGTGGCACACGCCTTTAATCCCAGCACTCGGGAGGCAGAGGCAGGCGGATCTCTGTGAGTTCGAGACCAGCCTGGTCTACAAGAGCTAGTTCCAGGACAGGCTCCAAAGCTAGAGAAACCCTGTCTTGAAAAATCAAACCAAACCAAACCAAACAAAACAAAAACAAAAAGGTAGTTGGAGACAGTGGGACACCTGTGATGTGACTGAGCCATAGGTGATAATCGGGAATTCTGCTAGCCTCTTGATGTTACACACAGACTGTTATCTCAGTTCCCCCGTCGCACTGGAGGTCTCTCTCTGCCCCACTCATTCTGAACGTGCTGGTGCTGCTGGCTGTGATGTCTACATTTTCAGTCACTCTCCATGAGGAGTTAATGCCAGGTGGACACTGCTCCAGAGGCCATGACCCGGCTCAGCCCACGTCAGTCACCTCACGGTGAACCTGCGGGCTTACAAACAGATGTAGCACTCAAGGCACACTACAGTCTACCACAGGTACTGAGTATTTGTGCTGTGAGCACCACTGTGGAAACAGCCAATGATACGGTGGGTGTCTACTAGAAATGCCAACATTTTCTGAGGGTGCTGAGTCTGATAATGGTAATTTGCTCTGAAGTGGCCCCAAAGAAGTCCTTCTGACTATGTGTTGCTTTCATTGATTGAATAAAAAACTTCCTTGGCCTTTTGATAGGGCAAAACTTAGATAGGTGGGGAAGATAGAACAAAATGCTGGGAAGAAGGGCAGAGTGGCAGACGCCATGAAGCTCCTGCCTGAGACTGACGCTGGTTACAATCTTTCTCGGTAAGCCATGACCTCATGGTGTTGCACAGATTAGTAAAAATGGGTTAGATCAGGATGTGAGAGTTGGCCAAGAAGAGGCTAGATATAATGGGCCAGGCAATAATTTAATTAATACAATTTCTGTGTGATTATTTCGGGGCTAAGTTAGCTGCGTGGCCGGGATGAAAAGCAGACCCTCTCTCCCTCAACACACAGCAAAGGATGCTGACTGGATGAAGCCAATGTGGCAGATGCTGAGGATGATCAGATGTAGATAGTGGGCACATGGGAGCTCACTGCATGATTCTGGTTTTCATTATGCTTGCAGAGTTACTCACAATGAAAACATCTGGGGCTGGAGAGATGGATCAGCTGCTAAGAGCACTGGCCGCTCTTCCTACCAACCATCTATAGTGGGATCTGATGTCCTCTCCTGGCATAACATTGTGCATGCAGATAGAGCACTCATGCATAAAATAAATAAATAAATATTTTAAAAAATATCTGAAAGCTGGATGTAATGGTGCGCATCTTTAATCCCAGCACTCAGGAGGCAGAGGTAGGTTTGATTTCTCTGAGTTCAAGGCCAACCTGGTCTACACCATGAGTTCAAGGCCAGCCAGAGCTATATAATGAGGCCCAATCTTGAATATATATATATATATATATATATACACATATATATGTCTCTCTCTCTATATATATATTGATGGACACACACAATATATATTGAAGGAGCTGAAGAAAGGACTGGAGTCTCAGATGGCTCTCCTCCCCTCAGAACTCTGGGCTTCTCAGTCAGGGACCCCATATGGAGCAGGGCTTATCTAGAAATTTCTAGCTCTGGTCTGATGACTCGCTTTTTCAGAATATCTCATGTCACCTAGCCGAGGCCCGGGGTGGAATCTGACTAGAGCGGACACTGGGCCGAGGCCTGTGGTAGCGCTCTAGCCCATGCCCTTGGTGCACCTAGGGTGCAGCCCTATCATGGGGAGAGATTCTGGGAACTTAAACTTACAGAACATTTCTTCGTTGAACATTTCAGTGGAACAGAAAAGCTGCCCGTCTGAGCCAAAAATGAAACATTTCCTTCGAGATCTTTATTTATCTAAAAAACAAAACAATCCAAGTCACCATGAATTTCTTCAATGACACAGTTATACAGGCCACAGCAGTGTAACCATGGCCTGGACGCAGGCCGCAGCATGTAACTACGACCCGGACGCAGGCCTCAGCGTGTAACTACGACCCGGACGCAGGCCTCAGAGTGTAACTACGGCCTGGACGCAGGCCTCAGCGTGTAACTACGGCCTGGACGCAGGCCTCAGCGTGTAACTATGGCCTGGACGCAGGCCGCAGCGTGTAACTATGACTGGACGCAGGCCACAGTGGTGTAACCATGGCCTGGACGCAGGCCGCAGCGTGTAACTATGACCTGGATGCAGGCCACAGTGGTGTAACCATGGCCTGGACGCAGGCCGCAGCGTGTAACTATGACCTGGATGCAGGCCTCAGTGTGTAACTATGACCTGGATGCAGGCCGCAGCGGTGTAACCATGGCCTGGATGCAAGCTGCAGCATGTAACTACGACCTGGACGCAGGCTGCAGCGGTATAACTACAGGCTGGATCTGCCTACCACCAGCTTAGTGGGCTCCCAGGGAAAGAACCCCAAAGCCTGCTATATACACAGGTCCCAAAGAGACACACTTCACAGCTTACGGAGAGTTACTCACATAAAAGTGAAGACCAAACCTTCTGGCAAGCCCTGCTGTGCTAGCAGCAGGAGGATGCTGAATTTGTTGTTGCTGTTGTTGTTAAGCCAGAAAAACCAGCACCCTGTGTGATCCTTTGACGTACCATAGGCTTGAAGGTGACAAGAACTTCACAGGACATCCCGGCTGACATGGGACCAGGGGGGTCAAAGCTGCAGGAACAGCACACACAGGGTAGTTAAGTCACTGTGGAAAGTGGATGCTTGTTACGTATTCAGCTGGGCCTCTTGGGTTCCCTTCTCTCTATCTGTCCACAGCTGTGCTGCTAGTTTTATGTCCACTTGACACAGGCTAGAATCTATTGAGAGATAGGAGCCTCAGTCGAGAAAAACGCCTCTATGAAATCTGGCTATAGGCAAGCCTCTGCATCATTTTCCTTAGTGATGATGTGGGAGGTGCAAGTAGGCCTTACTCCTTCATGGCCTCTGCCTCAGCTCCTGCCTTCAGGTTCCTGTCCTGTGTGAGTTCCTGTCCTGACTTCCTTTGATGAGGGACTATGATGTGGAAACCTTGTCCTCCCCAAGTCGCTTTTGGTCGTGGTGTTTACACTAACAGTTGTCTCCCTAAGACAACACCTCTACCTAGACATGTCGGCACATGAGCAGCTGCAGGTCTGCTGTGTTCCTCACTGACTCCATTTCCTGATAAACAGGAGACACTTGGATGATCTTCAAACGTTTGCCCAGTGAGCGAGCCGGCACATCCCCAAAAGCCAACTACAAAAGGATGGAGGCTGTGGGCTGTCGCTACCCTGGGGACGATCGCCAGGCCTTGGAGCAAGTATGTCGAATTCCAACAGCAGCATGAAGGGAAGGATTAAAGTCAGGTTATCTAGTAAAACTGGCCCCAACTGCAGGGAAACAAGATGGGAGCTAGTCTGTCTTAATCTGAATCCTGGGTGCGTGAAAGGGTCTTCCTAGCATCAGGCCTATATTTACAATGTTGGATTTCACATAATTTTCTTGGTTTGGAAATACGCAAAAACTTAAAATAAAAATATGTCTCTAGGTGATGGGGAGCTACCTCAATCAATAAACCACTTGCTATGCAGGTTTAAAGACCAGAGTTCAATCCCCAGAATTTAAGAAAAAAAAAAGCCAGGTGTGGTGGTATATATTTATAATTACAGCACTGGGGAGGCAGAGACAAGAAGATCCCTGGGGCACTCGCCCTGGAGACTAAGTGGTAAGAGGATCAGAATCCAAGCTGTGCACATGTGGGGTCTTCATGGACCAACTCAGTGAGAAGCAGAGCCAAACTCTAGGACACATGGTAACATAGTAAAGTTATAGAGATAGAGTTATGGGCCGGAAGAAAGAAAAAGACACTGTTAAGACACACACACACTGTTAAGACACACACACACCACACCACATACACAAGAGACCAAAAGAAGTGGTAAGTCTGGAAATCTTAAAATAAAAATTATGGCTGGGCAGTGGTGGCTCACATCTTTAATACCAGCATTTGGGAGGCAGAGGCAAGCGGGTCTTTGAATTCAAGGCAAGCTTGGTCTACAGAGTGAGTTCCAGGACAGCCAAGACTACATGAAGAAAGAAGAAGAAATCTTGTCTCAAAAAAATCAGAGAGAGAGAAAGAGAGAGAGAGAGAGAGGGAGGGAGGGAGGGAGAGAGAGAAAGAGAGATAGAGGAGAAATGTCAGCTCATCTGGAAAAGAACTAGGAATTTTTAGAAATGAGAAACGTAGTACTGAAACAAGACACAGAGTCAGCAGCTTCTGCAGCCAGCGAGACACAGCCGAGGGGACCAGAAGCTGGGACGCCTCACACACTGGCTGAGTAGGCAGAGTGCGTGAGGCAGGTGCCCTAAGGACAAGGAGACTGGAATGGGAGGTTCCACATGGGAGGAGCAGGGCAGAGACGGGCACCGGGGAGCTGAATAGGGAGCGCTGATATTTGCAGGGTAGGGATGAGCTATTTTTAGAACTGCTCAAAGATATGAACCTCAGCTCCAAGAGTACAATCCGTCTGAAGAGGACCAAACACCCCAGGTTCGCTGCAGTGGGGCTGCGGGACACTGAGGGCCAGGAGCTCAGTGCAGCCAGAGGAAACTGAGGAACATGCTAGATAGAGTCACAACCACAACAGCAAAAGAAACCAGAAGACAGAAATGGACGCCAGCCTTCCAATGCAGAGAGAAATTTTAATCTAGGCCTGGAAAGGAGGGCTTTGTGGTAGCTGAGGTCATGGTGACCACCACCTAGCCTGGGATCCTCCATATACTCTCCAGAAACCTTACAGCCCACTGCTAAAAGACAGAGACGCTCCCAGATCTCAAATTAACACAGTGGGGTAAAATAAACTTTTTTTTTTTAAGCAATGCTCCCTCCATACAAGACTTTGCAGACAGCTAGGAGATTCTGTAAGCTGCCAGAAAGAAAGAGTAGAGGACCAAAAGATCCCACTGTCCACTCTCACTCAGTTCCCAGGAGAACAGCACCTCATAGGTGGGAAGTACTGATCAGAGCTCTGCCAGCCAGTGCTGTTCATGGGGAAGAAAGAGACCCCTAGAACCTGAGCTGAGGAGTCAGGGAACAATTTATATTAAGCCCTCATTTCAGAAATTGCATATCACACACTAAGAGATGCAGGTGATCTGAGCTGTGAACAGACCTGCCTATAAGCTGAATACCATGAAACACACCTGTCGTGAGAGAGGAGAATTGCAGGTCTGAGAGACCAGCCTGGACTACAAGGTGAGTTCAAGGCCAGCCTAGGGTGCAGAGCAAGACCCTGGTTCAAAAATAACAAAAAGGAAAAAGGGGGAGAAAGAAAGATGAAGGTCAGATGCTAAGAAATAAAACAGAAAGTGCTGAAAACATTGCAAGGTGAAAAACGGGTGGGGGTGGGAATGGAGAAATGACAGCATTAAAGGTAACCACAGAAAAATGATACTGAAAAGGCCAGCCAAGAAGTGACAACATGCCGGGCGGTGGTGGCGCACGCCTTTAATCCCAGCACTCGGGAGGCAGTGGCAGGCAGATCCCTGTGAGTTCGAGGCCAGCCTGGTCTACAGAGCTAAAAAAAAGAAGTGACGACATGTACACAAGAGAATTCTTAGAAAGGGGGAAAAACCAAAACACTTGCACAAAGAGGAAAATAAATTACAGTTCAGAAAAGCAGTCTGGGAATCTTCATAGTGAGAAAGATGCTAGCTGCCAACGGGGACTACTACAGTGCCCAAACCCACACAGTAAAAATGAGGAGCCTTAGCCCACTCAAAAGACGGCACGGGTCTTCGTGTTCAATATTAAGAGACGGAGCAGTGACCTCTCCAACTCTTCAAGTCGGCCCACGGCCCCGTGCCGAGACTCTGCAGGACTCACTCGATATGAATGAAGTCCTTCAGGCTCTCTTCCACACCCACCAGCTTACAATAGTTGATTGTGTAAGTAGCATTTATCAATGTGATCTTCTTCTTGTATACTTTGCCAATATCAAAGTCCTGCAGAGATAGAGAAGACAGGATGACCCCAAGTCCTCCAGCAGGCCCCGAGAGCAGGCCAGGGAAAAGGGGCCTACCCTGGTACTGACTCATGAGAGGTAGAAAAGGGTTCCCCAGGTTTCCCTTGAGTTGCGGTGCCCCCGTGAGGTGTGTGAAGGACCTTCCTCCTGGGAGAGAGAATGGACACACAGGTTGTTTATCTTGGCCTCCCTTCTGTAATGCGGACACTAGCCAGCTGGTGGTGGGTGCTGGCGTCCTTGGGGCCCCTCTTAAGAAGGCAGAATTGCCAAGCAGAAGGGGCTAACAAGGGATTACCCTGTTATACCCTTCACAGGAGCTTGGGCCCAGGTGCCTGCTCCTCAGCCCTTGCGTACCAGCCCCAAAGCAGACAACTTCTCAGGGTTTCCCAAGGTCAGAACGGAAAGCGTCAGAGGCAGGAGAGTAGATGGAAGGCTTTTTTTCTTGATCATGGCTCACCTTGAAGTGAATGACCTCGGGCTTGCTGTTGAAGGGGCGACCCTTGAACTCCCTCCCAGAGACCACTTGCTTATGGACCACCCCACTGCGCAGCTGCTCCATCGTGCGAGCCAGGATGTCCTTGTCCATCTTGGTTCCACCCACAGGTTTCTGTTCCATGTCCTTCTTGGACACCTTGGGTTCAAAGAGACAGACGCCCATGCTTGTTCAAAGCCTAATAATGAACAAAGTGCAGGGCCAAAGCTGGCAGCCCAGGAAAGGCTACAGGCCAGTGCTTTTGAAGATTATGGAAGGGGGGAAGGGCTTCAAGTTTGAAGGAAGCAGTGGCAGGCACAGAATGGGGCAGAAGACGGGCAATTACATCCGGGAACCTGGCATCTCGGTGTGGTTCAGGGCTGCTCCTGTGAAGGACCTGAAAGAGGAAAGCTCTCACCTGGTATGTCTTGTGCTCTTTGCTCCAAAGCCCGGGGATATCTGGTTCAGCCAGGACCTCCTCCTCTGTACTAATGCTCCCCAGTTCCATCTGCACAGACTCACTGGATATGGCTTTCAGCAGACAGGCAGGCTTGGGGTGTGATGCTATCTCATTTTCCTGCCAGCAGAAGAGATAAGCTCACTACAGAATTGATATATTCTGCAAGAGAACAAGTCCCCGGGGAACCCTGCTGGGCACTCAGCCTGACAACCCCCAGTGTGGTGGGAGGTTGCTTGTTGGTTCCTGGTGTTGTTGTTTCTTCTTCTTTTTGAGAGAGAGTCTTTCTATGTAGTCCTGACTGTCCTGGAACTCACTCTGTAGACCAGGCTGGGCTTGATCTCACAGATATATGCTTGCTTCTGCCTCCCCAGTGCTGAGATTCAAGGAATTCTTTTGTTCTTTACAGAGACAATTGTACATACGTAAATCCTTGTAAAATACACCATCCCCATGTCTACGGATGACTGAACACCTTCCAATAGTGTTCAGCAGAGTTCACAAGAAGGTCTTGTTCACAGGAAGATTCTCTGAGTAGTGGGCCTGTTGTAATTTTCTCTACCGTCCCATCAAAGATACTCATTGTGTTAATTTCATTACTGATGGCACACCAGCCCTGGGGAAGTCCTGTGAAAACTCAGAAAAGATGGCGGTACTGGTTTTGCTGGAACCGTCTTGGGGTTCAGGACTCATGTGATTGCTCTGTACTATACCATGGGGAACATGGAGGATACTGTAAACCCTAGAGAGCAGGTTAAGGCTGGGGTACGGGAGCTCTAGGAAAGTGAGTGACTCAGGGTGGCGGGGGAAGGCCTCTCAGAGGGAGGATGGAAGGAGTATGCAGAATGTGGCCCCAGGGGAGGACGCTGCACCAAGGGGAGAAGTGACTGAGAGGTAGAGGCTCCACCTGGCACACGGAGGGGCGAGAAACAGGAAAAAGCCTATGATGCACTAAAATGCACAGGAAAACGCTCCAGAGGCCAAAGCCCAGGAAGCCCAAGAAAGCAGCTGGTAGAGGATGCAGGGTGCTGGGCTAAGGAGCACCCAAGGCTCTCACACACCTGAAGGAGAGGTGAACCAGCCTAGGGTGCTGTCTAACTCAGACCACTGGCTCAGACCAGGACTTTGGTGTGACTGAGAGGCATCCTGGGCCTTCAGGAGACTCTAGGACTACCTGGCAGTGGGCAGTAACACGTGTATGGACTCTGGCTTATACAAGTCTCTTCACGTGAGACTGACTCCAGTCTGTACGCAGGGACAGATGAGGGGCTTCCCCCTATCCATAGAGAGGCGGCTTTGTGGGGCTCTAAGAGCGCCTTTGGCTAAGATGAGGAACTCACATGAGGGAAAAAAGGACCCTGGTGGGTATCAGAGGGCCATTGCCCTGGGGACCTTAGTCAGCTTCTTCACACTGGAGTCCTTGGCCCTTCCCACCTGCACCTTCAAGTGCTGACCTAAGCTTGAAAACAGCTGTGCCCTACTCACCAGCAGGGGACTTGAGGGTGTGGCAGCCTTCCCCTCGCAGAAGTCAGAGATGTACTTCCAGGTCTTGTCCCGCAGAGTCCATCCATCTGTGGCTTTAGAGGGTGGATGCTGTTTCTTTTTCCTGTTTTCTTCCTCAGCTTCCTCTTTCAAGATTCGACTTACAATCTCCTGCTTCCGGAGTTTCTGCTCCTCTTCAAAAGCCCTATGAGCAGGTGCTTCTCAGGTAAGAGCCAGGTGCTTCCCAGCACCTGCAAGGGGGCACCTAGTAGCTGCTAGGGTAAGGTATGGTGTTTCTTTGTGCTCTCTGGTTCCTTTGCAAGAGCTCATGCAGAGCCTTCGAGGACTCTGGTGTTAGGACATCTGTTTGGATGGAGAGTATAACAGGTAAAGCTCACAAGGGCTGCTAAGCTGCAGATGTGACTTGGATCCTTACCTTACCATGCCCTGCCTTGCCCTGTCTGGATTTGAACTACCTCATTCAACCCAGTCTAGAAGTCCCCACAGCAAACCCTGGCCTTCATGAGCTTCCCACCCTAGTTTCTAGGCTTGTGGTGTAAGAGACCCAGCAGAGACAAAAGGCAAGGGCAAAGTTAGGGCTTGGTGACAACTCACTCACTCAATCTCAGATTCATTATAGCCATCCCTTGTTAGGTACCACTCAGGCAACAAACCTACAACCACATCAAATGTGGGCAAACTGACAGGAAACATCAAAACTCTGGTGGCAATCATAGCGGTGTGCCTGTTTGTGTGTGTGAGTGTGTGTGTGTATGTTTTGCACATCTGTGAGACACTTTGACGAGGAAGATATCCTGTAGCCAGAGAGCCAACAGGCAATATCCAAGCAGATCCTGTGCAGTGACCAGCAGGGATCAGGGACTTGGGAGAAAGGCCTTGGCCCTTCAGAAAGGACAGGTTTAGGCAGAGACACTGAGAAGCCGGGTTCAGTAGAAATTAGCTAAGTAGTGTGTGTGAGGTGGGAAAGGTCAGTATGAGGTAGGGCTCTTTGAAAACTGTCGGAGAAAGCACCAACTCACAGCCTGGAGGAGACCAAAGAGTGAAGCCAGAGGACAAGATGTGAATGAGCCCCGGGTATACCCCAAGGAAGGGGGGCCCAGGAACTCAGGAACCTCACAGCTGAAGAACCAGGAAATCAGAAGTGAGGAAAGAGGCGACCTTGCCCACTAACAACCTCTATAAAAAGCCCCAAATGCCAGAACCCCCTGGAGACTTCTACAGTCAGGGCTGGGCAGGGGAGTGCTGAAGTCCTTGTCCCAAAACCCACAGCTGCTTTTGGTGGAAAGCTGGCAGGAATTAGCATTGCTATTTTGGGGGGATGAAGGTTAAGTCTTTTGGTTCTCTGTGCCCACTTTCAGGCAAGTGTTTCCCAGCTCTCACCGTCGCTGGGCTTCCAGCTCCTGATGTCTGCGCTGATGAACAAGGTACTTGAATGCATCTCCGCCTTGGGCCAGGATCACCTCCTTTTCTGTAAGGGCCTTCTGCTTAGCCAGCTCTGCCCTGCTCTGGCCCCATGCTCGAAACTTCTTTAGTGTTTCCTGGAAACAGGGAACTCGAAAGTCACAATACCAGAAAATGCCGTGTACACACATGCAATACTCATTCAGGCCTTTTCTTTGAATGCATGTGCTGTGGGACAATGGTCTGTACCCTGTCACTTGTATTTTAGATAAACGCTGATTGGCCAGCAGCCAGGCAGGAAGTAGAGACACAGAGCAAGCAAGATGTGACTGCCTTGCTGAAAAAGGTACCAAGCCACGTGGCTAACACAGACAAGAATTATGGGCTAATATAAGTTATAAGAGTTAATAAGAAGCCTGAGTTAATAGGCCAATCAGTTTATAATTAATATAGACCTCTGTGTGATTCTTTGTGACTGAATGGCTGCCTGACTGGGCAGGACCAGGTGGTACAGAAACCTCTGTCAACATGCATGTATTTAAATCAATGCTGAAACCTATAGGTCCCAAGGTAGGCAATTTGCGAACATTTTTCATAATTTTCCCATGCGTCTCTCGCCCAGCACACAGCCCTAGGTTCCCTGGGTATGGAATTCTGTGCGTCTGTGCTCATGCTGGCCACTCACTGTTCCTTGCCTTGCCTCTGAGTCTTCATGGTGTTGCGGCCTGCTCTTCCCTACCACATTTCTACCTAACTCAGACCTGAGCCCTAGTGTTGGCCCCCACATTGCCCTGGGTCCTGTCGCGACTCTTCCTCTGGGAGGGGGTGGTCAGTGGGTTGATGCACCCGAGAGGCTGCACCTACCCGACTGGCAGTGATGCTGTTCTTCAGCGCCAGCACAGCATCCATGCGCTGTTTCATGTGCTTGCGGGACTCCGTCTCCTCCTCCTGCTCTCGCTCTCGAATTCTGGAGTAATGTGCATTTTATTTATTTGTTTTTGTTTTGAGACAGGGGCTCTCTATGTATCCCTGGCTGTCCTGGAACTCACTATGTAGACCAGGCTGACCTCAAACTGAGACATCAGTCTGCCTCTGCCTTCTGAGTGCTGGGATTAAAGGTGTGTGCTACTATGCCTGGTGTAATGTGAATTTTAATAGGGATGTATGCAGGTAATGTTGACATAGGTGCCAGTTACTACTACCAGAGAAACAATAAGAGCTGACAACACAAAGGTAAGATGGATGAGCCTTGCTGCCCAGGGCCTGCTCCTCTGGGATGGGCGGGACAGGCGGCTGGGGACGCTCTCCAGACCCCAGGGCCTCACTGGTGCTTGTGCTCCTCTTGCAAATACAAACAGCAGCTTAAATAAAAACTCCAGATCCGTTTGCTTCTGATGATTATGTAATGACTGAATCAGGGAATTTCAAAGTGAAGGCCAGGAACCCACACTCCTAAATTCCTTAAAGACATTGACAGAAGACAGAGTTAAAGTGAGAACCCACCTTCCTAGAGAGGCCTTCAGGAACTTCACAGCAATCTTGTGGTTTCTCTGGGCATCTTCCACCAGTTTCTGATGTTTCTGCCCCAGTTCCTTCTGCACATGCAAGGACTTCCTGCAGTGACACAGGCAGAGACTAGAATAAGTGTAACATAATATACCCAGGTATATTATGTTAAACACAGTGCTGCTGGGGGCTCTGGTATAAGGAAGTCACAAAAAACAGGGCCTGACCTAGGCTGAGCAGGAGTCTGGCAGGAGAAGAGAGGTAAGAGGGACTTGTGCCATGGGCGAGCAGAATCCAGTGGCCCCCTAGCTCCTGGGGATCGGTGGCTGAGCAGAGGTGGGGCTGCCTCAGAGGACGGATAGCAACTGAGCACTCCAAGGCTTGTGTGGGCAAAGGAGTGTCCAGACACGCGACAGGGTCAGAGAGCAGCACAGCTCGGAAGGGATAAAGGAGGACGCAGCAGGAAGGGTCATTGTTTCATTGGTGATGTCAGTGGTGACGGTGGGCACTTAACATGAAGGAGGGAGCCTGAGCAGGAACACAGCACAAAGAGCTGGGTCTAGAAAGCCTTGGTGGAGAACGCGAAGGAACTGGCAAGGGCCAGGTCTGGGTGGCAGTTACCGGGCCCTCTGCAGACGGTTCCTCTCCACCTTCTCCAGGGTTTCTTTCTCCTTTTGAAGCTGCTGAGCTGCGTGTATCTCAAGGCACCTCTGCCTAGCTTCTGCCTCTTCTTCATTCCGCTTCCGGACATCCTCAAATTGCCCCTTCTGGATCTCAATGTGCCACATGGCATTCCTTGCGAAAATAAATCATTTGTTCCTTATGGTAGCTAAGGGTTTGAAGACCTGGTGCCACTCCTCCGTATCTGGGGAGCTGGGTGATCCTGCTGGAACTTTATTTTGATAATTACTCTGCAGATATTAGACATTCTCCCAGAGAATGAGGTCCCACCACCTGGTCTCCAAACTTAAGAAAATTACCATCCCATCAAATCTAGCCTGAGCCAGCATCTGGCCACAGGCACTCACCCGAATGAGCGGGTCAGCTCACTGTAGCAGCCCCCTTGCCTGGTCTGAGGAAAACATTTAGAAAATGTCTTCTGAGAGGGTCACTGGAGCTACCAAGAACCACGCTAAGTCTTCAAACATGCTTGGGAAAAGGCTCAGAGAATGGTAACAGCCAGCCTAGCCCAGGGCACAACTGAATAATGGAGATCTGTATACTCTGGTCCCAGGTGACTCTCACCAACTTCCAGTAAATACTGTGTCTGTGGTGGCTACAATGTACACGGCACCCCTCCCTCAGGGTCCCAGCACAAGTCCAGATGGCTTGTAGCTTCATCTTTATTTGGGATGAGTAGCAGGAAGGTAAGTACAAAATCATCTTTCCTAGGACGTGGGAAACCATGCATCCATGTGCCTCTGCAATGAGTCAAGGACGGTTTCCAGCCATTGCAGCTGACATGTCTAGACATATGTTACAGAATACTGAACGTGGCTACCTAAGAGCATCTCCTGGGGCCTTGCTTTGCCCGGAGGATCCTGCTAGACCAGAACTAATGGCAGAAGGAGCAAGACTCACCATACATCACTGGGAAGTACTAAAGCTGACACTTTGTGTATCTGACAGCGAGGCAAATATCCCAAGTCCATCCTGTATAGTTATAGGTTTTTAATAACTGTGCTAACTTGCATTAAGAAAATTTCCTTCCATTCTTATTTTGTTAACTTTTTTTTTCAAGACAGGGTTTCTCTGTGTTGCTTTGGAACTAGCTCTTGTAGACCAGGCTGGCCTCGAACTCAGAGATCTGCCATCCTCTGCCTCCCTAGTGCTGGGATTAAAGGCGTGCGCCATCAGCGCCCAGATAAATTATTTGTCATGACTATGGAGTTGAGTCCAGTCTTTCTCCTCAATCAGTTCCATGGCAGTTACAGGAAATCTAGACTAAGAGTTTAGATACTAGAAGTCCTTCAGTGTTGAGTGGAAGAAAGGGACCACATGTCTGGAGAGAACATGCTATAGAAGCTTTGCCTTGAGTAGGGAACGCTCCTTTTAGTACAGCACCAATAACATTCAAAGTTACATGGCCCTGTGACATGTGTCAGGGATACAGGTGAGAAACATGGCCCTGAGAAATGGGCTCTGTGCTGATGGAATCCTGAGAGGCAGAGACCAGCTGGCCATGCTTGTCAGGGAGCAAAGGTGGGTTCTGTGTGTCTCATGTAGATAGGACAAAAGGCTTTGGGCAGAGGCAAGCTGAGCTCAGATACCACATAAACAGACAAGAATACCACCAGAGACCTTCTCTTGAGTCACCAGTGTGGCAGAGAGAGACGACAGCAAGAGAAGGTTCAAAGAAAAGGGATGCTGCTGGCCGGAGAAAGGAGAAGATGCCATGGCCATTTGTGAACCCCGCCAGGAATCTGACATTGTTTTAAAGTGGAAAAACATTAAGAAGTAAGCAGATGCGTCTAGCAGCCCGACACCGGCAGGGCCTCCAAGGGTCTTGCCGGTCTTGGTTTCAGAACCACAGAGAGAAAGCGCCAGTACTAGCCAAGTGTCAATCAAGAGCAGTATAAGTATTCGCTTTCTCAGACATCGATAGACTGATTTGTCCCAGCTGTGCTTAGGGTGTTGCCTTGAGTTGTGACCAGTTGTAACAGGTGTAAGGCAGGGACTGGTTTAAGGCTCAAGAGTTGCTGAGGGGAGGGTAAGAAGCTTGGTCTGACTGTGGTCTGTAGACAAGAGTCAGCAGCTGTTACGCTTACCATCGGGTCGGGTTCCTGACCCTGTTCTAGTCCTCTGTGAGCCTTCAGTCTGGAGAGCTTCCCAGCCTCACTTGCTCATGTGACAGCCGAGCCGTGCTGTGGACCCAGAGTCGGGCAGCAGCCCGGTGGTCACTGAGCTGTGCTGTGTTGGCAGCTCTTGCTGGTGTCGACAGTGAACTGTCAAATCCCAATGGACTGGCTAGAGGCAGTTCTAGCTTGCAGTCTAAACTCTGACCAACAAAATACTTAAAATCATGGAGCTGTCTCTCCCTCCTGTGGCTGTTTTAGAAAAGTTGAGAATACTTTCCCCCCAATGCTAAAGATCAAATTAGGGCTTTTGTGTACGCTAATCCAATGATTTACAACTGAGTCCCAGCCCAAGAGGTACAGGAAATAAGAAAAGGAGGGGAAGAAACTGATTACACAGTTACTAAAATTATAAATAAATCTGAGGAAACTGAGAAGAAAACAACATGAGAAGCTTCCCCTTTGGCTGCTTTAACACGCCGCCTTTTCTTTCCTAAGCAGCTAGGAAGTGAAAAGCAAATTATTCTTCCTACTCAAATCAGGAATTGTCCCACAAGCTGCTCTGAGACCTGTGTCAGAAGCTAACTTACTCGCTGTCCTTCAGCATGGCTGTGATCTTGGACTGCAGATCTTTTTCATTCTCCAGCTCTGCGTGCAGGCGTCTGGATGCAGCCTGGAGACGGCCCATAGCAGCCCTGGAGCACACCGAGAGAACACAGGAAGACAGGTCGGCACGGCTCTCACCGAGAGACCCCAGGACATCCTGGTGTTTTCCCTTGGCCGTCCCATGTTCAGGAGGAAATATATGAAGTGGATGACCAGAGATGAATCCTGTGGGGTCAGTAAGGTGCTTCCTACACCCACCTCCCCCTGGGCAAGTGGGACCAATGTTGGTGCAGGTCGGAGGTCATGGGGTGCAGTTTCTGCTTTCATCACCGGTCATGCACTCTCTGCTATTGGCTTCTCATTTTCTCCTAGGAAATTCCTGCTTGTCTGGCCCAGGTCTTGCACCCAGGAAGGACCAGCATTCTCTTTAAACACTACTAAGGCCTGGTGTTCAGAGTATTCTGAGTTCACTTTGTCCCTCTTCCCTCCTAGCAGAACAGCTCTCTCAGTGTGCCATTCTCTGTCTCTAAAAAAATAAAGACACAAACAGATATAAACACTACAAAGAAGCCATTTCCACCACTGTGACCAAGGCTAGAACTTCTGCTTCATGAGCTACGTGTACTCAGCCTTGTCTCTTCCCTGACCTTAACATTTCTTTTCTCTCTGTGTGTGTACATGCTCATGCGTGTGTATGCATGTGGTCAGATGTCAACATCAGGTATCTTCCTCAATCATTCTCTGCCTTATTCTTCTGAGACAGGCTCTGTCACTGAATCCAGAACTCATGTCTGGCTAGTCTGGCTAGCCAGCAGGACCTCTGGATCCTTCAGTGTTAGGATTATAGGTGTGTATTCACAGCTATGGGAGCTGGGGATCAAATTCAGGTCCTTGCTCTTGTGTAGCAAGTATTTCACCAGCTGAGCCAGCTCCCAGACTGACATTTCTCCTTTGTGTTATAATGACTGTTTGCCACTCTAGAGAGATGCTGTCTGCTTCTTAACTATCTGAACATAGCAGGTACTTACACTCATCCTTGCTGAATGAACAAATGAATGCATGAATAAACCTCTACGTATGATACATAGAGACCATCATGGTAACACTTGATGGTCGACGTACATGTTGTTGGCTTCTCTCTCCGCAGAGATCTCAGATGCCAAGCTCTCCCGTTGTTTGGTGAGCAGGTCCATCCTCTGACGACAGACACGCAGCTCCCCTCTAGAATGTTGAAATAAGAATTGCCATAATGTTTTTCTAAAGTTCTAGTCTCAGAAGGGGCCAGTGGCACAGAGAAGGGAAAGGTCTAAGGTCCAGGCCAAAGACTAGGAATATTTTGTCTTTCTAGGGGGTCTCTCTGACTCTGCCATGTCACATGAGTAGGTGTTTCCTGAAAACCCAGCCAAAGGGGCCAGTTGTGCAGATGCCTCCAAAGGTGATCAGCCTAGAAGCCCCGGGGAATGCAGTGATGTGAAGGGCACACACAGGCCCCTGGAGAGCACACAGCCGCAACACAGACCAAGACTGCTCCCCATGTAATCCTGAATGAGATATTCACTTCTGTTACACGAAAACAACAGAATGAAATCTGAAGCATGAGTCCTAAGGGACACCCAGAGGATGACAGATGCTGCGGCATGGAACTGGGCAAAACCTCTACCCACACGAGGCATTATGTGCTGAGGTCACACAGAAAGATGTTCCTGTTTTTCAGAGACCCTAAAATACAGAATCATGATCCTGAAATTTACTTTCAAATGATTCAGCTAAAGAATCATAGCTATGACACATGTTGACACATTTTCAGTGGGGAAAGCTAAACACTGGGATCTTGTGGTGGCAGCAGGGGACAGCTGCCTACTACAGTCTCCAGCTTTCCTGTCTGTTGGAAAACACAGCATTTCTGCTGAAGACGCTGGCCAAGACCAGCAGGACTTGAAAAGCAGGTACACCACTAACATCCACTAACGCCTCAGGTACACCTGAAACATGCAGAAACCAGACGGCCATGGAGGGCCTGGCAGGACCCAGGAGCACCCTTAGTTATCTGGGACTTGTCTAGATTGAGGGAGGGGGCAGGAGGTGGGCCCTGGGCACCACATCTGTTCAGGTTGTGAGGCTGCTCCTCCCTGCACAGAGCTGCAGGGAGACAAAGGCAGGACAGCCAGCACGTGAGCTCACCTAGTCTTCTGAATAAAAAGGTCCTTTTCCTCATGCAGTTTGTCTAGGAGGTTCAAGCTCTTCCGAAGATGAAATGCCTCGACTCTGTCTTTAGTGGTTGTCTTCTTCATTTTCTCAGCGTTCACTTCCTCTTCTTTTGCTGAACTTGAAAAACAAAACAAAAAAAGCACTTGCTTCACACACACCATAGCACTCGGCTCTACCCAGAGTGCTCCCCACCCAGCACCTCCACAGACCGCTGGAACCGCAGTCCAACACAAGGAAGGGCTGCAGCTCAAAGAGTTACCAGCTGCATCCTAGGGCAGCGACGTCCTCAAATCCCAGAGGAAGCGGTTCCACCTCAAACTCTGGAGCCTCTAACTGGATTCTTTCTGGAAATCAAGGAAACAGTCAAAACAAAACAAAGACAACAAAAAGCCAAACTGTAGTCACAGAGTGGTGGCTCATGCCTGTAGTACCGGTACAGGGAAAGAAAAAGCAGGAGAAGCAGGAATTCCAAGTCAGGTCTAGGAAGCTGGAGGTCATCTTTGGCTATACGAGGCTCTGTCTCAAAATATAGAACAAATCAAAACAAAAATATTATCAGAGGAAAAAGAAAAATATTTCTAAAAAAAAAAAAAAGAAAAATAAGATCATGCACACATGCACCCAGGGAACTCTGGGTGTCCCCAAGACCCTTGCAGTCTCTGCTTCCATGATGACGCCAGCACCGTTTTACTGCTTGTTTTGTTTTGCTTTGTTTTTCAAAACAGGGTTTCTCTGTGTGTAGCCCTGGCTATCCTGAAACTCACTCTTTAGACTAGGCTGGCCTCAAACTCACAGAGATCTGTCTGCCCCTCCCTCCCAAGTGTTGGGACTAAAGGCGTGCGCCACGGCAGGCTGGCTCATTATTGCTTTTTAAAAATGTTTTTCCATAGCTACTGGGAAACCCTGTCTCAAAAACAAAACAAAACAAAACAAACAAACAAACAAAAAAACAACAAAAAAAAAACCCCCACAAACAAAAACAAAACAAAACAAAAAGTCGTCCCAGCACTCTGGAGGCAGAGGCAGGTGGATCTTTGTGAGTTCAAGGACAGCCTGGTCTACAAAGCGAGTTCCAGGACAGGCTTGGTAGCTACTGGGAGGTTGCTGGTCTTGAGCTTGCTACTGTTCTCCTGCCGCAGATGGAATTTAAAAGACATTTCCATCAAGCCTAGCTCAGTTTTTTTTTTTTTACTTTATTCGTGTTTTGTTTTCATTTGTGTGGGGTTTCAGTATGTATCCTAGATTGGTCTTGAACTCATGACGGGTCTCCTGCTTTGACTTCCCAGGTGGACAGAGATAGTCTCACTGTGCAGGCTTGCCTGGAGCTTGCTGTGAAGACCAGGCTGCTCCCAAACTCAGAGATTCACTGGTCTCTGCCTCTGTACTGGGATTAATTAATTAATTAATTACACTGTCATGCCTGGCCCAAGTTACACTCTTTCAAAATTTATTTTGTGTGCCTGAGCATTTTGTCTGCATGTGTGTCTGTGTGACTCATGCATGTCTAGTGCTTGAGGAGGTGGTCAGACTTTGCATGGTTGGTGGGAATTGAACCCGGGTCCTCTGTAAGACCAGCACATAATCTTTTTTTTTTTTTAAGATTGTGCAAGGACAATCTTTTTTTTAAAATATTTATTTATTTATTTATAATGTATACAATATTCTGTCTGCGTGTATGTCTGCAGGCCAGAAGAGGGCACCAGATCTCATTACAGATGGTTGTGAGCCACCATGTGGTTGCTGGGAATTGAACTCAGGACCTTTGGAAGTGATCTTAATCACTGAGGCCAATCTCTAATAACTTTAAATGTAGAAGGATTCTCATAAAACCCTGAAGGCCAGCTAAATGGTTTAGTGGGTAAAGGCACCTGCTTGCCAAGTCTAAAGACCCGAGTTCAAGCTCCAGAACCCACGTGGTGGAAGGAGAGAACATCTGGAAAGTGTCTTCTTGCACACACACAAGTAAATACATGTA
Source organism: Ondatra zibethicus (assembly GCA_004026605.1). Lineage (NCBI taxonomy): Eukaryota > Metazoa > Chordata > Mammalia > Rodentia > Cricetidae > Ondatra > Ondatra zibethicus. The sequence continues at coordinate 127,415 of PVIU01002198.1, read as the reverse complement.
AAAATATTAATCTTGATTTTTTAACGTGTTTGCTCGCATGTATACATGTGCCTGCAGAGGCCAGAAGATGGTGCCGGGTCCCCAGGAACTGGAGGTACAGACAGCTGTGTGCTCATCTAGGTACTGGAAACTGAACCTGGGTCCTCTGCAACATCAGTAAGTACCCAGCCACCCAGACATCTTTAAAAAATACTTTATAATTATTTTTTAAATTATGGTCTTGAGAACATCACTGTAAACTTACAGAAAAGCATGGAGAATAATGGGTTTATTTCCATGTCTTCATATAGCTCTGTAAAAATTACTGAAAAGAAAATGTAAAAGGCCAGAGCTGACCGCCACGAGGAGGGTGGAAGAGAGAAGACGAGGTGAGAGGGGCCACAGAAACCCAAGAGGAAGAGAGGTCAGGGACAGGGTCACAGGGACAGGATCCTCACAGACCCAGAAAACAGAGCCATGGGATCAAGTTTGTAGGCTCGGTGGGACATCAAATCAAGGATGTCTCAGAAAAGTCTGGGTCATCAGAAATTTTTAAAAGAAATTCTAAAATCTTCCAGAAAAAAGAAAAATAGCTCACATTCAAAGGATTAAAATTAAAAATGGCATCAATTTATTAACGGTGATTTGGAAAACAGAAAAATGTGGATTGCCACATTCAGACTCTCAGTCACTGTTTGTCAACTAAAGACAAGAGCAGAAGTTCCCTGTTTGAGAAATAGTTGGATTTAGTAGATATGCTTTCTGTACTTTCCCTGGAAGAAGGGGCACTCAAGAAGCACACAATCTTCTGTGCTGAAACTTGTCTGATTTGGAAAAGGCCTGTTACCATCATCCATGGCAGGGAAGTTGTCCATCAGCTCCTCGTCAGAGAACTGGGCAGTAGGTTCTTCCATAGTGGGAGACAGAAATTAGCTGCAAAAAATTATTATACAATATATATCAACAAGATTATAGATTTAAAACTCCTTAACATTTGTAAGAACTAAGGTGCAGTGACACACACCTGTGGTTTCAGTATTTAAGAAGCTGAGGACGGGAAGATGTTTGAGACCTGCAGTTGCAACATAACAAGACTCAAAAATATAAAAAAGGACTTTCTCTTACATAACACATTAAGAAAATATATAAGCTATAGACTAAGAAAAAATATTCATAGCAGAAATATTTGGGGAAGTTTGTAAGGTATCAACAAGACAAAATTACATTTTTAAAAGGTCAAAAATTATATGTTGCAAAGAAGACAGACAAGTGGTGAGCAGACCAGTCCGCTCACACGGGCACAACGATTTGGTGTCATGGGACGACTCAGCAGGGAAGGGCTTGCTGCCAAGCCTGGTAACCTGAGTTCAGTTCCCAGCACCCATTTGGTAGGTGACAATCCCCGTAGGTTGTCCTCTTACCACACAAGTGCTATGCCACATACACAGATATACAAAATTTTAAAATGTACTAAGAATTTAAAAATGGAACAAATGACCCAATTTCTTCAACAAATAAACATCAGAGTAAGAGGAAAGCTTAGAAGACTTTGAGGGACAGATCAGTCACATGTTCTGTGAGTACTGTGCTTGGTTCCTGATTCAAGCAGTTAACCCTAAATGAAATTCTTGAGGTAATCCCTGAAAATTGGCAACAGGTGTTGTATTTTATTAAGAAATTACTGTTTGGGGGCTGGAGAGATGGCTCAGAGTTTAAGAGTACTGGCCGCTCTTCCAAAGGTCCTGAGTTCAATTCCCAGCAACCACATGGTGGTTCACAACCATCTGTAATGAGGTCTGGGTGCCCTCTTCTGGCCTGCAGGGATACACGCAGGTGAAACACTGTGCACTTAATAAATTAATACTTTTTTTAAGATTTATTTATTTATTATGTATACAGTTTTCTGCCTGAATGTATCCCTGCAGGCCAGAAGAGGGCACCCAGATCTCATTACAGATGGTTGTGAGCCACCATGTGGTTGCTGGGAATTGAACTCAGGACCTTTGGAAGAGTGGCCAGTGCTCTTAACCGCTGAGCCATCTCTCCAGCCCAAATAAATAAATCTTTTTTAAAAAAAGAAATAACTGTTCTGTTGGAGTTGATATGATTTTGTGGGTTGGCTAAAAGCACAGGAGCACACTATGGTTTCCAAGGGAGATGAGGGCATGACTGTCGTTTTTGCAATGTGTCAGCCCACACGGCAACAGGAACACACAGCACTGGTAACTGCAGCTGGAATCAGCCTCATGTTATTCTCCTCCGTTCATTTTAAATTTTCAAGATTTATTTTTTTTATTCACTTACTATTGTTAGTGTGTGTGTGTGTGTATGTGTGTGTGTGTGTGTGTGTGTGTGAACTCAAAGATATCTGCAGAGGCCAGTAGAAGGTTTCAGATCTCCTGGAACTTGAGTTACAGGTGTTGTAAATGGCCCAATTTTGGCACGGGGAATTGAACTTCAGTTCTCTGCAAGAGCTACAAATGCCCTTAACAATTCAACCATCTCCCCAGCCTCCTTCTCCTGACTTTTGTGATTATGGAATTTTCTGTAAGAAAAAAAATGCAAGCTGGGCGGTGGTGGTGCATGCCTTTAATCTCAGCACTCGGAAGGCAGAGGCAGGAGGATCTCTGTGAGTTCGAGACCAGACTGGTCTACAAGAGCTAGTTCCAGGACAGGCCCCAAAGCTACAGAGAAACCCTGTCTCAAAAAACAAAAACAAAAAAAGCAAAAGAATAATATAAACAAAAAAATAAATAACTAGAACTCAGGTTCAGTCACTGGAGAGTTCCTGTAATCAATAAGTCAATATTAGATTCACTAAACTGCATCTAAGTCTCAACAGCGGTGTGTACATGTGTAGGTACATGTGTACATACAACGGGTACATGTGTAGGTACATGTGTGCTTACAACAGGGGTGTGTACATGTGTGCATACAACAGGTACATGTGTGCATACAGCAGGGAACAATAAATCAGAAACCTTCCCAGTGCATTTTAAATATCTGTAGAAGAACAAGGAACAATAGTGTTGAAGGAGCATGAGGGAGGAGTGTCTTACCAATATTAAGACTTATTATAAAGTTACAGAATTAGAATGTGCCATGGCAAAGACAAACAGAGCTTTAGAATCAGATAAGGAATCCAGAAACTGATTGCTAAAGACTGATGCCACTTAGTACAAAATCTCATTGCTCACCAGCAGGACTGGGTGTTTTTCAGTGGGCATGCTGAGAAGCTGGACCCTTTCCTGGAATCCGTGTGGATTAAAAGCTCATATGTGAAAAGTGAAACCATCACAGTGGCAGTGGCCAAGGAGGAGTCATGACCTTAAGGTTTCTAAATAAGACACCAAAGATATTTAGCTATGATAGAAAATGCTGGCAGAGCCACTTATATTTTAATCTAAAACTTCTGATCAGATGACATCCTAAGAAGACTCAGAAAAGCTATGGAGTAGATGATAACTACAATCCATAACTTAAAAGGTTTACCATCAAGACCATGAAAAGGAACTACTGAGTTCATGCAGAATACACTGGCCAGAAGAAACACAAGCCAAAGCTTTGTTATCAGGCACTTCATAATAAGAGACATTCGGCTAATACAGACGGCAACCATATATCCAGATTATCAGCGTGTCTGGTTGCACATCTGTTCTCCTAGTGTTATTAATAGGTTCTCTTTTGGATGATAAACTATCTTGTGACCATAACGTAAGAAAAGTTGTTCAACATCATCTGTAATAAGGGAACTGCTAAGTTACAGTGAGCTATCATTACACAGACACCAGACTTTGGAGCATAAAGGTCTAGCAGGTGCTGGTGAAGACATGAATCATGAAAAGACTGATAAATCAACAGTGAAATGAGTGGTGGCGCTTCGGATTAGACGTGAGGAGCTAGACATTATACAGGAAAAAAAGAGCGAATCCTTTGCTTTCCCCAGTATTTTTAAATAAATTATGACACATTTTTTGGCTTAAAACAGCACAAATTTATCTCATTATCCTATAGGAGCGGTTCTCAACCTGTGGGCCTTGACCCCCACTCCGCTGCATACAGATATCCTGCACGTCAGACATTAAAAGTTTTTAACAGTGGCTAAATTAGTTATGAAGTAGCAATGAAATAATTTTATGGTTGGGGTGTCATAGTGTTCTATTGCTGTGAAGAGACACCATGACTACAGCAACTCTTATAAAGGAAAACATTTAATCATGGCGGGAGAAGGCAGTGTGCTGGCAGACATGGTGCTGGAGCTGAGAGTGCTACCTACATCTTGCAGGCAACGGGAAGTGAACTGTCTCACTGGACATGGCTTGAGCATGTAAGAGACCTCAAAGCCCGCCTCCACAGTGACACATTTCCTGCAACAAGACCACACCCACTCCAATAAGGCCACACCTCCCATTAGAGCCATTTTCTTTCAGCTCACCACCAGGGGTCACTACAATGTGAGGAATTGTATTAAAGGATTGAGAACCCACGGTCTGGAGCACAGGCGAGGTCCGAGTCTGTGTGATCTAAGACCATGATGTCAGCAGGTGTATGCCGAATTAGATTGACACAACCACTGCCATCTTTTTTTTTTGAAGATTTATTTATTATGTATAGTGTTCTACCTCCATGTATGCCTGTAGGCCAGAAGAGGGCACCAGATCTCACAGATGGCTTTGAGCTCCCATGTGGTTTCTAGGAATTGAACTCAGGACCTCTGGAAGAGCAGCCAGGGCTCTTAACCTCTGAGCCATCTCTCCAGCTCAACTGTGCCATCTTAAGTCATGATTATCATGATGTCCTCCAATTAGCCCTAGCTGTTTTTTCTCAGCAAATCATAGATAGAATCATGAGAGTATTAGCTGGGATTGTATAGCAGATTCTGGCTTTGGAGAGCTCCCTGACTTGCCAATTTATTCCTCTCTCTCTCTCTCATTTTCTTTCTTTCTTTCTTTTTTTTTGGCGGCAGCATCTCATTATTGCCTTGAATTCACAATCCTCCTGTCTCAGCCTCCTGAAAGCTAGGATTATAATAGTATGCTGTCATATCCAGCTTTGATATTATCTTAAGATAAATAGGCATATTACAGAAAGAATGAGTTTGCTTTTGTTCTAGTCTACAGAGATTCTCCTCTTTTTGCCCCCAAGGTTTTTGACCCAGGCTTCAAGGTTCCATTTGGTCTGCTGCCGTTCGGGCCCACGTCTAAGCTCCTCCTGTCCCCCAGCCCCTTGGCCTGACAGTAAGCTGCACATGGTATCACCCTAGGTTTGTCATTCTCCTCTTTACAGTCTCACAGCAGTTTGAGGCCAGTCTTCATAAATCAGAGCTAGGCTGTTCTGGAGCAGCAGGGCCATGTTCCTATTTGGAAGCCAGAGAGCATGTGGTCTGTCTTCTTGCCTCTTCACTAGCGAGAGCCACCTCCACTCCTTGGCTTGCAGGTCCTCATTCTAACCTGTTCAAAGCTGCAGCGCCAGCTGAGCCAACTATGCTGGAGTCTTTGATGTTCTCTCTACACTCACATGACCTTTTAAGTGTAGCTGCATTGAACCCACTGAAATGACACAGGATAACTCCTCCATCTCAAAGGCAGCCTGGGGAACTACCCCAGTTCCTCTTGTCCATAGAACATCCTGTTTTTACTGGTTCAGAGTATTGGGACACTGGGTGTCTCTGAAACCACTGTGTTGCCTGCCTTAACTTCTGAAGCAATAGGTTCTCTTCTGAAAGGGACACCCTCTCCTTAGAGAAGACTGCAGAAACTCTCACTTCTCACATTAGTGTTCCAGGGTTGACATAACAAAACATCGCAACCTGTATGCTTTACATAACAGAAATGTATCCTGACAGTTATGAAGCCAGAAGTTGACATTGTTTCTAAGACAGGGTTCCAGGCTGGGTGTTGGTGGCGTGCGCCTTTAGTCCCAGAACTCAGGATGCAGAGGCAGGCGGATCTCTGTGAGTTCGAGGCCAGCCTGGTCTACAGAGTGAGTTCCAGGACAGCCAGGGCTACACAGAGAAACCTTGCCTAGAAAAACCAACCAACCAATGAACAAATATTTTCTGTTCAAGAATAAGTTTCTAATCTAAAGATAAGCAAAGATGTGTGGTTACACATGAGTTAGAAATGAGGACCACAGGTCTGTGCATGGTTAACCGGGAGAGAGGGGTACTGTGTTATGGGTGAAGATGAGGTTCCACTTATTGGCTTGGGCAGGCTTTTGATATTTGCTTGATAGTCAGTTCTCAAATTGTACACAAGAAGTTAGGCATAATTTGTCTGAAAAGATTATCAGTCAGTGAGTACCTGAGCATCCACGTATCACTAGCTCAGTATCTGGACCACAGCAGACATTCGGGGAGTATTTTGCTAAGGATTTTTACTCAGATAAAGGGATTATTTTATGCGGAACCAAGCTAAGGAGGTCTACCCCTTTCCAACGAAGGGTTCTGTATGGATGCGACCTGGTCCTCTCCAGCGAGGTTTGACTCTATCTCTTCATAAACTGTGGTAACCACGTTGTCTCACAGCCATGCGGCCACACAGAGAAGCCAGCCACCCATGTTCCGCACATCCTCAAGGTAGCCCCCGGCAGATCGCGTCATCAGTACCCACCTCTCCTCAGTCCAGGAACGTCCCTCAGGATGAGACTTCAGCAAAGGTCCCTCAGGAATGGACTGTTGCCCAAACCCCTCCTCAATAGCCCCTTAGCAACAGCCCTTAAAGAATGGTCCCTGGAGACGCCCCCTTAGCAACAGCCCCTCCCAGATGACCCCTAGGTAGTGGTTCCGCAGAAGGGTCCCCCCACCGCAGAAGCAACTCCTCGGAGACGCTTCCTCTGCGGTGGCCCCGGAGGAACAGTTCCTTGACACTAGTCCCTCAGAAATGTCCCCTTAACGGCCGGCCGACTGCCTCTCAGCCACCGTGGGTCTGAGGCTGCGTCGTTTGCGCCCCCAGCTCCATGGCAACGGGAGGTTGCGTTGTGGCGGCGGGTAGGGCGGTGCTTGCTCTCAAAGAGCCTACGCGCAGGCGCAGTGCAGCTGCGCTGGTTGTCCTGAGGGTTGAGCTGCAACTGACGGTTGCCTTGACAATTCTCCTGGAGACTGGGGCAAGCACTTTGATGACTTGGCTAAAGCCCGTTGAAACTTAGGTCAACTGCTAACTTAAAAAAATAAAAACGTTTACATGAAAGTTGGAAACTCCGGCGTCTCTTTTGAAAGTGAAAGACTGGCGCTGCAGGCTTTGCTGCTTTGAATCTGAATTACTGCTTTCCTAAATCCTGTGCAGTCTGCGTCCTGCCCTCTAGGTGGTGACATCTGACTCCTCTGTGTGACCCACAGAGATTGTGTTCGGTCAATCTTGGCCCGAGATGGGCTCAACGGTGGAGAGGACAGGACAGGAAAAGACATCGGGGTTACAGGGATGACTGGCAACTGCCTTAGTTTTATCTTGGAGATGAAGAACCTTCAGCTTCAGGAAATTCTCAAAAAGTACTGTTGAAATCTCAGTGGAGACTGTGCTGTCTTTGTTCTGGCCAGATAATTTCCTTCTCGAATCCTAAGCTTGAGGAATACCACTGCAACACTGTATCAGTCAGTTGTAGGTGTGTGTGTGTGTGTGATGCTGGAGATTGGACCTGATGTTCTATGTCTGGAACATTGTCTATGGAAGCTTTATGTTCTAGTTTGTTTCTTGATTGCTATGCTAAAACACTGACCTACAGGCACCCTCTAGCTGTGGGAGTGTGTGATCTGAGCCTCCTTTTTCTGAGTTGCCCTTGATAAATGGATAAGCAGGGTTATGAGGCAGCCATATCCACTGCTATAGTTTGAGTATGAAGTATGCTTCCTCACCTCCATAGGCTCACTCATTGAAGGCTTGGTCCTCCACTGATGGATCCAATCATTGCGAGGTGCTCAGATCATGAGGCTTCTAACTTAATCAATGAATTAATCCTGCCAGTTTGATGGCACTATTATATATGGAGGTGTCAGAAAATTAGCAGGTGGCACTTAGTTGTAGGAAGTCAGTCACTGGAAGAGTTACCCTGGAAAGATATAAATGTTCTTGACCCCTTCCTGTCACCTTTTCTGCTTTCTGGCAAGCATGAGGTGAGGATCTTTGTTTTGCTACACCCTGTCGTGACACATTCTAATCTCAGGAGACTGAAGTGGGACGGCAAGTTCAAGGTCTTCTGGGCTTGCTAAAAGTTTCAGGATAGTTCTGACCACTCACCAAGATCCGGTCTCAGAACAAAAAGGACTGTGGACGCAGCCCAGTCATGTCGATTGCCGTCCACGCACAAGGTCCTCAATACAACTCTCTTTACAGTAAAACCACTGAGTCAATAAGTAAGCCTTCTCTTTTACGTTGCCTCAAGTATCTGTTACAGGGATGAAACCCTGGTTAGCACGTGCATAGGACTCCCCTAGTGTGCACTCTGCTCCTCTGTTAGGTTGACCAAACCCGTCGGGTATATACCTCTCCCTTCTATTTAAATACGTCAGATGAGGATCGAGGAGTGGAGGCTTCTCAGTCCAATTCTTTTTCCTAATCTTCCCAAGATGTGAGGACCTACTAAATTTCTCATATCCCTCATTCTGTACCACGTCCGTTAACTGGAGGATACACGTTAACACACGGGGTGCCAAAATGGTCTGAGAAAGCTGACTGTAGGGCATTTGGAAATGGTTTACCCACTGTCCCGTTGGCAATGAGGAGCCCCACTGGGTATCATGGGAATGCCTTGGATAAGGAGGCAGCTCATCAGTGAGACTTTTACTGGCAACAAATGGAGGCATGATGGCCGGCGCAATGATGTGGGCTTTAGGGAAAAGAGTGTGTTTGTGAGGTGTAGGAGAATAAACACCCAACGAGCATGACCGTGAAAAGTTGGAGGCTGTCAATAAAATGTTGATACTGGTGTGAAGTCTGGTGCCACTTTGGTAGTTGGTAGGCACCTGGTCTCTCACAGTAAGAGCAAAGGAAAAGCAACACCAGAGCTAGGACTGAGTCGTTGGAGCCATTGAGCTCCAGCAATGATTGAGTCTTGGTTGAACAGGCTTCCCACAACTAGGCCATGGCCCTAACTTGTGGACAAGAGCCCGGGACTGTGGGGTGGGCACCAACGAATGTCCTGGAGTATGTGGTTGTCCTGACTCTTCTGAAGTGGCTTCAGAGCATCCAAAGGAATCTCCTGCCTTACTAAGAAGAGGTAGCACTCTCCAGTGTTCATGAAGATACTGTAGAGGTCTCCCCCAAAGGGTTCTCTTTGCTGTCTGTCTTTATCCTTTCTCCTGGTTGCTATAAGGGGCAAGATACTCCCTAGTCTACTAATAAATGAAATCTACAGGGGACTTCTGGCTTGGACTGAACTCCCAAGCCCCAACAGACCTGGTCAAACTGAAGTCAGCCACATCGACGTTCCACATCCCCAGCAAAACACGAGGTGTTTATTTGACCTGAGAAACTGGGAGACAAATGTGATAACCAAGAAATTTCATAACGATTGAGGCAATTAAATCAGGAAATGTCTCACCAAGACATTTAATAATCAAACAGATAGAGATAAGAGATAAAAAAAAACTCCTTAAAACATCCAGAGGAAAGACTCAATTTTACACAGTGCACTGAAGAGAAACCCAGCCACAAGCCAGGGGAGAGACATCCTGAAAACTCCAAGGAGAAAAAGAAAAAGGTAGACTGGCTGGCTCACCAGTGACCTGATTACCTATGCCTCAGGAAGCTGGGCTGTCGAAAATAAAGGCAATGCTATGGTATGCAAATTATTGGCAATAAAGTTGCTTTTGTTTTAAAAATATCGGTTAGGCAGAGGCTCGGCTCAGTTGATAGATTGCTTGCCTGGCACTCACAAGAAAGTTTTTAATTTCTGACTCTCAGTTCCAGAGCGCTAGAGTCTATGACCATCATGGTGGGGAGCACGGCAGCAGGCAGAACTGGGGACTGGAGAAGCAGCTTAGGAGCTTATAGCTGACCTACCATGAGGCAGAGGAAAGAAACAGGAAATAACATGAGTCATTTGAAACCCCAAAACCTGTTCTCAGTGACACTCCTTGGAAAAGGCCACGCCTCTTAATCCTTCCCAAACAGCTCCACCAAGTGTTCAAACATATGAGCCTGTGGGGGTCATTCTCACTGAAACCATCACGGAGCCCTCAGATGATGCCAGCGTCTGCTGAGGAAAGTTTCCAGGCCGTGTCATGGCAAGAGAGCAGCAATGAAGGGAAATAGATAATGTGAATTCTTTAATAAATAATACTTTATTTAATACACCTGATTATTATTATAATAAAATTATTTATTATTCAATAAATAGTACTCTTCAAAAGTTTAGTTGAAATGGAAAATAGAGAGAACCCAGGCCGGGTGAAAAGATTTGTAAAACAGCTAACCTAAAACAAACAACCATTCGGTTTGACACATAGAAGGCAAATAACCTCACTGTTTTAATTAGTAAGGAGTTAAAGAAAGCACTTAAAAGGGCACTCAGAACCTTAGTCATTGAAAAAATTTTCACATTGTATCTGCAATGAGATACCTCTTCCTAGCTGTCCGTTGGTCCAGATTAGAGATTTGCTATGTTAAGTGTTGGGGAGGAGGTGAGGCAATATGAAATCTTTTGTATCGCAGCGGGAGCACTAAATGGTAGAGCCACTTTGGAGAGCAGATTGGCAGTCTCTTACAAATAAAGCATTTGCTCCCCTAAAATCCAACAATCCTACACCTACATATTTATCCAAAAGAAATAAAAACATATGTCCACTCTATGACTTGTACTTGAGTGTTCAAAGCATTTTCACTCATAATAGCCTAAACTGGATACCCAAATGGCCATCAGCTGGTGGGAAGTTAAACAAATTAAAGGATATTCACGGCAATACAGTTCAGCAATAAAAATAACACTGATGGCCAGGCATGGTGGTGCATGCCTTAAATCTCAGCACTCAGAAAGAAAGGCAAGCAACTTTCTGTGTGTTCAATACCAGCCTGACCCACATATCAAGTTCCAGGCTTTCCAGGGTTACACGGTGAGATTCTGTCGTGTCTCTCCACCCCCCAAATGCTGATGCATGCAGCAACAAATGTGTTGTTCCCAGCTCTGCGGTCACCTGAGGATTTTCAGGGGGCTCAAGCATTACCCACTTCCAAGCTTACTGGAAGAGGGGGACAGGATTTAGGTCCCATATCTGGAGACTGGGGCCTATGTTCCTCCTGGCTATGAACATGTCAAAGCTGCCCTCACTTCCTGCTCCGCCATCTGCCAGCTTGCAACCAGCGGGGGTCTTCATCAAAGAATAGAAACACCAGAGATGCCTGTAAGACTTGAGCCACTGGCTTTTGTGACCAAGACTGATGATTCCTTATTACCCCAGGGATATCATACTTCACTGGCTCCAGATCTTACAACCAGAAATGGGTTCTAAGACCCAGATGTAAGATAATTGGAAGCAACTACCCATACCAGTTTTATACTGTGTGACTCCCTTTAAAAATTATGAAAAAAAGTGACAGAAATCCTACTTTAAGTGTTTTTATTAGACAGGGTCTTGGTATGTAAACTAGATGGCCTGAAACATGCTAATGTAGGTTGGTCTTGAACTCTACTGCCTCAGTCTCCTGAGTGCTAGGATTGCAGGTATTCGCAATCATGCCCAGCTAGTAAACCTTCAATTTCTCTGACATCAGCATCCATAATCAAAGAATCCAGATCCAGAAGACAGGCCAGTAGGAAGCCCTTCCTCACAAGGTGTTCCAGGGCAGCCACAGAAGCCCCAGAACAATCCTGTATATTAAGCCTACTGTTGGATCTCCCTAGCAGCCATTTTCAGGAGTTTTGTGGCATAGACTCAACCATGCTCATATCTAGTGTAGAGCTTTTTTCACTTGATTGACAGCTCTTTTGTTAGAAATGTTAATTTGTGTGTTACATTTTCTATCACGCGAAAGACTTCAAAATGTCACTTTCAAAACAAAGTTTGAGAATAGAGTTCCGACTTCTCTACATTGTATTCAAGTAAAGGATCTTTTTGATGCCTGTCTGGCTCCAGGTAGACACAAATGTTCTAAATGTCCCAGGTAGCCCTTTAGTGGTGCTTGGGATTGACATCACTAACGACGCATCAATGAAACCCTTTTCTGAGTTGTCTGACTTGCTTTGCGTCGACTGTGGAGTTTATTCTGCTCCAAGTATTTTGTATGTGATCCTTTCTGCCAAGTTTCTCCTGCTCATCCACATGAACAACTCTAGCTGAAAATCACAGGATTAATAATTGCACTCTAGGCTCAGTGAAATCCTATTTGCATCTCTGTCTTTTTCTCTCTTTAGTGCGTTCTCCCAGGAACATAACAAAGCAAGTTCACAAATGTATCAGGCAAGGGTTTTAAATTTAGCCAATGCAGTTTCCTCTTGCAGGATGTGTGACTCACCTCTACCCCCTGGGGCCAACCTGCTGCCCTGGCACTGCAATCGTGGGCTTAGGCCAGCTCCCCTGCCCAAGCCTCACTCTTGTTTCCTCCCTTCCCATGTGCTGGGTGCACTGGCAAAGCGATCATGCAAACCTATGGCAACAAATACTGCAGGCCAGTCCTACGATCGTCAAGCTCCCCAGAAGACCATGCCTCTGTGGTTTTTTTCAGAGCCATATAGGGCCTTTCTATCCATGGATAAACTGAATGGGTGATTCCTGGGGCTGCCTAAAGAGGCAGGATTTTCAACCTTCAGGTATCATGTTCAGTTCCATTGGGGGAGGGCAATATGCCTCCCTGCCCAGAACAAAAAGACACAGCACTCATTGCCTTGGTTATCCAACCAAGGGTTCTGAATAGATTCTACCTGATGCATGCCAAATAAATAGTAATGGAGGGGGGTATTAGTGGGTCTTGTTTTTCGGTCGAAATACCTGACAAGGGCAATATAGAAAAGGTCTTTAGCTTAGCTCACAACTTAAAGACACAGTCCATCATGGTGGGGAAAGCGTGGCCGGGAGAGCAGCTCTAGCTGTGGTGTCGGGAGCGAGGCAGCTGGTCACATTGCACCTGCCTGCAGTCAGGAAGCCAAGAGAGATGCTGGTGCTCAGCTCGCTTTCTCTTTATCCCCTTCTGTCACTCAGCCTACGGAATAGTGCCACTGACCTGCAGGCTGAGTCTTCCCTTTGCAGTGGAACCATTCTGAAAATACCTGCATAGAGACTCCCAAACGTGCATCTCTTCAGTGATTCCTTCTTTTTTTAAAAAAAGATATTTATGTATTTATTATGTATACAATATTCTGTCTGCGTGTATGCCTGCAGGCCAGAAGAGGGCACCAGACCTCATTACAGATGGTTGTGAGCCACTATGTGGTTGCTGGGAATTGAACTCAGGACCTTTCAAAGAGCAAGCAATGCTTTTAACCGCTGAGCCATCTCTCCAGCCCTCTTTGGTGATTCCTAATCTAATCGAGTTGACGGTGAAAATGAATCATGGATGCAGGCACCTGAAGAATGAATAGTGATATGGATCAAATGAGTAGGTGTGAAGTCCCAGTTTCTTTCTCACTATTGTTCTTTTTTTAAAAAAATATTTATTTGCTTTCATTTTATGTATATGGATGTTTGCATGCATGTGTATTTGTGCACTACATGCATGCCTGGTTGGGCTATGGATCCCCGGAACTAGATGGTTGTGAGCTGTTTTGTAGGTGCTGGAAGTCAAACCCAACTCCCCTGTAAGAGTAGCAACCGCTTTTAACCACCAAGCACCTCAGTCCCACTTCACTACCGTTCTCTCGGGGTAGCAGATCCCCTAACCCATACTCTAAGTGCGCCAAGACTAGAAGAGGGGCTTCCTGGCATGCTTGTAGAAGAGCACACACCTCAGAGAAGGGCAGCTGATCTGTGATAGAGGCCTTGTGGTGGTAGACAGTGAGTGGGGCTCTCCCTCAGAGCGATATCGGGAGCAGAGTGGAGAACGTGTGAGAACATTCTGTGGTGCCTGCCGAGGAAGAAGCAGGCCAGGCTTGTTAGGAACAGCCTGAGACTCTACCAGCCATGCAGGACTAACACTCTGCTTCCCCGTGGGTGAGTGTGCTCCATAGTTGTCTTTCCTGATTCCCTTAGGAGACCCCACGTGAGAGATGAAGACGGAGAGATAGCTAGTTACATTTGTTGGTGGGGAGGAACTGAAGCTCAGAAACAACTTTCAGAAATCTTGCTAGGAAATCTTGTTTTGAAAGCCTGTAATCCCAGTCCTTGAGGGGAAGCAGGGTGGTCAGGAGTTCAGAGTCATCCTTGGCTGTATAGCAAGTCCAAGGCCAACCTAGACTACATCAGACCCCGTCTCAAAAATGAAGCAAAACAATAAAAAAGCCTAAGGAGTGCCTTGTGCTAGAAGCTCCATAACTCATCTTTTTCTACACACCTCTGTCTGGCCAGCTCTAGCTACCGGCTAGTCATCCCCAGGGAACCTAGGCTACTTGAATTAAAGACATTCTTGATTAGGCTGGATCTAAACAACTGATCTTCCGCTTCAGTCTCCCAAGTAGCTATACACCATTGGTAGGCTGTATTTCCCATTTTTTAAAAAAGCATTTATTTTCATGTACATTGGTGTTTTGTCTGTGTAAAGGTGTCCAGTCCCCTGGGATTGTAGTTATAGACAGCTGTGAGCTGCCATGTGGGTGCTGGGAATTAAACCTGGGTCCTCTGGGAGAAGAGTCAGTGTTCCTAACAGCTGAGCCATCTCTCCAGCCCCAAGTCTGCCCATTGTAAAGTGTTTTGTGTGATTCCAGGCATCTAGTGAGGTCAGTAAATGGCTAAAGTTTGTGATTAGCCTTTAGAGGGAATCCTCCAGGCCTGGAGAGATGGCTCAGAGGCTGAGAGCACTGATTGCTCTTCTGGAGGTCCCAGGTTCAATTCCCAACACTCACATGGTGACTCACACCTGTCTGTAACTCCAGGGCTTCTGACACTTTGACACAGATATACAGGTAGGCAAGACAACAAACACAAGATAAAAACAGATTATGTTTTTTTAAAGGAGATCCTCCAACATTTTGTAGTCAAAAGAATCAAAATGGACGATATGTCTAAGGGAAGAGGACATTAATTGGTTGTCCAAATACCAAATGATCATGCCTGAAAACAAAATACAAGTAACATTACACAGAATGAGCAGGTTATATTTAGGGATATATATGTATACACATATACATAATTGCATGTTACAACAATTAATGAAACAGAGGACGTGAATTTGAGAGCAAGAGGAGTATACATGAGAGGTCGAGGGGAGAAAAGGAAAGGGGAAGATGATAGAATTATATTATAATTTCAAAAGTAAAGGGGGTAATTTTTAAGAATAAAAAATGTGCTTCTGCGTCCCTGCTTCCCTACGGAGGATCCATGTCAGCCTTGTCAGCAGGACCTGTCCTAATTGGTGTGGACAGGTGAGATGGGGCCTGGCCATCCCAGACTCAGGTATCAGGATCCTCTCTTGTCAAGGAGGGTTTTTACCGCAGCTCAGAGAGATAGCCAACAGCTTTCTCCGTCGTGGGGGAGGTCGTCCGGGTGGAAGGTGTCCAGGATGTTTCTCAAGTACACAGCGAACAGCCTCTCTGTCTCTCTCTCTCTCTCTCTCTCTCTCTCTCTCTCTCTCTCTCTCTCTCTGTGTGTGTGTGTGTGTGTGTGTGTGGTGCGGGGGGGGGGAGATGACGGCTTCGGGGACGCCCCCTGCCTAGGCAAACCAGGTCGGAGACCCCTCACAAACCGCCCAAGCAAGCGCCGCCTCAGGGATGAGGTTTTGCACTACCTGTCCAACGAAGTCCACCCAGGTTTTGCGCCCTCGTTGCTTGTGCTCCTGGCAGACACGTGGAGGAACCTGTTTGTTGACAGCAAGGGTAGCATTTGGAAGGTCTGGGGCGCCTGACTCCTAGCGGGCAATGGAGAGGACAGGGAGCGCACGCGAGGCTTAGAGAGCGCAGTGGAGCGACCACAGGGTGTTTTGGGGCGCGCAGGAGCCTTCAGGGTGAGGCGGGGAGCGCAAGCGGGGGTGGGACTGGAGCGCGGGGCGGGGCGGGGCGGGGCGGGCTCGGCGATCCGTCCTCCCCCTGAGCCCGCACCTCTCTCCTTCGTGCTCCCGCCCTTCTGGTGCCGCCGCGCGGCCAGAGGCGAAGCAACTTTGCTAGCGCCGGGGCTGGACGGACCTGTCCCGCACAGATCCCGCAAGGCCATGGACATGTTGGTTTGGCTGCTGCTGCCGCTCCTGCTGCTGGGCGCGCAGCCGCACCACGGCGCCAGGTGAGCGCCTCCCGGGCGGGCCGGGGACTATGTGGGGCGGGAGGGACTCGTCCTTTGGTGGGCGCCCTCGGTGGGGCAGAGCTCGGAGTTGCCTGGACCCTTAGTTTTCACCCCAGGTCCTCCCAGGTCTGCTTTGCGCATGCTGTTCTTCCAGTTCTGAGGACCCCGCCGACCTCTCTCTCTGATGCCCGGGTGCTGTCCGTCGTCCCCGGTGCTGAACGATGCGCGGCGGGGAGGGGTTGGAGCCTCCAGGTCAGGTTATGTGGACAGCTCTATTGATCCCTGGCCTTGGCCGCTTCTCACTTGAGCTGGTTCCTGCTACGCTGGTGCCCTTCCAGGTGCTGAACTGAATGAATCTCGGCAGGATGAGCTGAGGGCAAAAAGAAGGGAAAGACTTGAGAACTGGGGCTGGGGAGGAGCAGGTCTACCCTTGAGATAGTGGGGGGAAATGACCATCCATTGCCTCTGAGTCGGATGGACACCTCAGGTAGGTTTGCCCCAACCCTGTCAATAGGGCAGAGGCGACTATGGGTCTCCTTTCAGGAGTCACTTCAGAGTTTACAGACTGAATCCTGACTGGAGGTGAATGGCATCCAAGTAGTCCTGTCCCATACCCACCATGGAAGGCAACTGCAATTTCCCCAGAGTGAGAAGAGTTTGAGAGTGGAGGCCTTGGCTGGAGCTCCCTCTCAGTAACCAGCAACAAACCACAGTCCCTGTCTTCTTTCTCCGCTCTCTGGAACCTAAAACCCAACCTTGGTCACCTTGGTCATCTTGGGCAGAGCCAGCTGCCATGAGTCATGAGTGAGGGACCTTTGTGAAAATCATTTGGATGAAGAGGCAGCAAATGGTCAAAACAGGCCCCTCGTGCCCTAGACTTGATGGCCGACTGACGAATGGACATGGGAGAGGGTTGGACAACAGATATGGCTGCACGCCAGCTATATTTTGGCCATAGATATTCAGGAAGCAGGTCATGCAGGTGTCTGAGTTTCTTTGTTGGCAGATAGGGGACAAGCCCAGAAGGTCTGGCTACAAATGTCAAAACTAGGTTAGAGACCAGAGAATGGGCACTGACCGTGAGCCTCTGATCAGCCAGTGCCCTGGAAAGGGCTTTGTTCCTTTGAGTCCCTGTGGGCTTTACTTCCCTTCTTTTCAGAAAGGAGGGTGAGGCAAAGTAGCACAGCTATGGCTGTCATGTTTGAGGCTCTGGGGTCAGATGTTGACCTTGTCCATGGCCACCTGGCCAAGAATTTGAAACTCGAGGGGTCCCGACACCCCAACATTTTAGCCTGAGCATGGTTCCAAAACTCATTTGGTGGCAAATCCTGTCCTGTGCTGACATGAAGCTCATTTTGTGTCTATTTATTCTATTTACAGGACCTATTTATAGGTTGCTTGCTGGGAAATTCTCCAGACCCCTCCCTCAAATCTGCATGTGTAGCCCATCCCCTTCCCCAAATTAAAAAAAGAAAAGAAAAGAAATTCTAAACCCTGGCCTGTGTGAAGCTTCTGAGGTGTTGGGTAGGGGGCTGTGCACCTGTTTTCTTGGGTAGAAAAGCTGAGGGGCTCAAGCTGAGGCTTGTCATTATCCTAACCTCATGTGGGACGGCACCGTGCGTAAAGTGGAGGACGCCATCCTCTGACTGAGCATAGGCACCATCTTGTCATATTTAAAAAGTTTAGCCTTGGAAGGTTCTGTCCAGACTTCTGCATGGCTTGGCCTGACAATAACGCAATGTGGAGTGGCAGGGTGGGAAGGAGCCCAAGACATAGCTGTCAGTTGAGTCCTTGTGGTGACCTTCAGATTTAGCAAGGTGCTGACTGTGCAGGGCCTTTTCTTCAGACAGTTTCAGACAGCTTCCCCTCTTCTCTTCGTCTCTAGATTCTCCTCAGTCTTGACCTCAGTGGTTCTTTGTGGGAAAGACTGTGTAACAGGAAACAAGTGTATGTGTCCTATTTTGAGGGCTGGGCGCAGAGTGTGAAGACCTGCATGGATGGTGGGCACTGAGCTTGTCAACTGCACACCCGTGTGGGTGTCCCTCCCAGGCTGCTGGCACCTCCATCTCCTTGGTGCTCACGGTGCGATGGTCGCGATGCTCTTCTTTGCCTTGGTAACTGGGATGCTAGCGAGGCGCATGCTGCTCTAAAAGTGGAGCTGTGGGATCCGTGGGCTTGTGTGTGCGCAGTGGATGCATGCTGCAGCCAGGAGAATCCACTGCCTGGCTCAGCTGCACCCACTTTCCCTTTCTGTCTCCAGAGGCACAGGGTGGGTTCGTTTCTCAGTGGGGGAAGTGGGAGGGAGTTCCCATAACACACCAGAAGTAGTTCAAGGGGGGCAGTGAATGTGTTTTCACTGTGCCTGTTCTGCCCCAAGACTTTGAATCTCTAAACCAAAGCCTGACATGTGTTTACGAGTCTGTCTGTCCAAATGTCTCTAGATCCAAATAATATCCCAATCTCAGGCTATCAATGGTCCTCTGCCGAGATAACTGTAGCTTACCAGTAAGAATGGAGGAGACCTTTCCACCCTGTGTTATGTTCTGTGAGTGCAGAACATGTGTCCATTAGCACGCCTGCTCTGTAAAACCTGACATGAGCCACGAATAACAGCAGAGCTACAGGAGCTGTGAGCTTCAGATCCCAGAATCTGGCACGTAGCTAAGCCTTCCTCATATCTTACTACTCTGTACTTATTCACAGTTGAAAACATGGCAGCCATTCTCTGGGCAGAGGAGAGACACTGCAGTGGGTATAGTCTCTGCCTTTCTCGCTCCTAGAACTTGGTTAAGTGTTTTGGCTCAGATGGTCTTCCTGAAGGATTAACCTAGGATAAGGACAGAGGAGATAAATGCACATGTGTGCCACTGCCCTGAGACAGGGCCAGGAAGGACGGTGTCTCCTGATGGCCTCATTCCACACTGGCTGGATGACAGCTGGGTAGTCCAAAAATAAAGCCCATTTCAAGTCCCTTCACATCTGGCCTTCAGGATGACTTCCATTTGCATTCCTAATTTACTTTGTGAGAGACTGGGCTTAATTTAACCGTTTCACACCCTGTAGCTGCACTGTCTCATCCCCAGCTCCATCTATCCCTCTCGGGGACTGCTGGGGAGCAATCTCTTTCTGTTTGGAATAAACAATAGATCCAGACACCTTGTCTAGCCTGTCGTGATGGGCTAAAGTGGTAGTACCTGGTAGATCAGAGATTTGGAAGATTTTGATACCTGGCCAACCTCTTCGAAGCCCGGTATATAAGTAGATAAAAGAAATACAGGATGGAGAGCAGAGGCTTCGACTATCTGCTACTTGTGTCTCCCCAACTTAGGAAGACTTTAGGGCTCATACCTAAGAGTAAATAAAGTCATAGGAACATAGTCTTACCGTGTGCAGAGAAAGGCAAAGTTCCACCTGGCACCCCAGGCTACTTCAGTTCTAGCAGGACTATGTAGAGTTTTGCTGTTGTTATTGTTTGCTTGCTTGTCTCCCCCACCCCCATTTTGGTTCTTAGAAATGCGGTCTCACGTAGCCCAGTCTGGCCTTGAACTCACTACATACCCGAGGCTGGCCTTAAATTCCTGAGCCTCCTACCTCCACCTCTGAGATCACAGCCCTGTGCTACCAAACCTGACAGAACTGTGTGTTTAAAATGTAAATTTTAGTCGGGCGATGGTGGCGCATGCCTTTAATCCCAGCACTCAGGAGGCAGAGGCAGGCGGATCTCTGTGAGTTTAAGGCCAGCCTAGTCTACCAAGAGCTAGTTCCAGGACAGGCTTCAAAGGTACAGAGAAACCCTGTCTCAACAAAAAACAAAAAACAAAAACGTGAATTTTAACTATGAGACCCGCTGTTCAGAATCCCTGCCCTGCCTCCAGATTGAGGCTTTTCCTCTAGGGCCTTTCATACCCTACCTCTGCTTTGTCATGGCCACTATTCACAATTTAGAACCCTCTCTGTCCCATCGTCACTTTCTTTAGGAGGCTGTCCGTATGGATAGCCTCCAGCCTAGGCAAATGAGATCTTGAGACCTCACCTGTAAAATTATCAGCACTACTTGCACCGTCTCTTCTCATGAGACCATGCCCTCTACCTCACCTGGGCTGTGACTCTCTGTCTGTGGCTCAACCTTAGAGAGGGGTTACTTGATGGTCTGGAGAAATGGCGCAGTTGGTAAAGTGCTTGTCACACAAGCATCAGGTCCCGAGTTTGAACCCTAACACATAAAAATGCTGAGTGGCGGTGGTTTATCTGTGGAGACACAGAGAGGATCTCTGTGGGGTAGTCAAACCCTAGGTCACCAGTGTACCTTACTAAGTATGTTTCAGGTTACTGAGAGATGCTCATATAGAGAAGCAGGCAATCCACAGAGGACAGCCCGGCACTCAGTACCCAAGAGGGCTGAGGAGACTGTTGCGGTGGCCTTACGGGGTGACCGAGCAAAAGACCTCATTTCTGGTAGCGCCAGGTAGGGCTCGCTCAGACTTCCTCCACCTCCCAGACCGAGGACCTGGAAGCCATATCCAAAGTTACTCTCCTGTCCCTGGAACAGGATGGTCAGAGTGGCAAGAGGATTTCCGAGGGGCTGTTAAGGAGATCTGTTGGCTCTTGTCTTCTAGAAGGAAGGAATCCCGTCAAGAGATATAGACACTTCAAGCAGAAGGTTTTTAGCAAAGCAAGGCCTCGAAAAGAGACTGGAGTGGGCTGTGCAAAGGCAGGGAGAAGCTCAGAGGTTCTGGGTTGTGGATTTTAAAGATGTTTTTATGAATATTTATGCAGTGGGTGGTATTTTCATGAGGGTAAGATAATACTTTTTCCCTCCCAAACCATGGTGGACAGGATCTTCCTTTTTGATATTTATTTTCATGACTCACACAAAAAGGAATGTGTCAGCATCATAATGCAAGAGATATTACGATGACATAGGGTCTCTTGAGGATGCAGATGCCTTGTTAGCGTGGGAGAATGTTCTGGTACTTTGGTTTCTGGCATACAGGGGACAACCTCACTGAAGCTTCAAGGGTGTTGACCCACAAAGGGATGCTCTGACCAACAGCAGACACAGTCACCAAGATGCAGCTGCATTTTCCTCAGTTACCTCAGGTCTAACTCCTTGCCTACCCAGTATCATTCCCCTCTGTTTTAGGAGAGTCCTCCTCTTTCATTGTGGAGCATTTCCTCGGGGGCAGGAGCATAGCACGCATTAGTGTCTTAGGTTGCCACAACATATTACACAAACAACAGGAAATTTTCCTTTTGTACTTCTGAAGGGCCAGAAACCCCAGACTCCCTGGAATGTCTGTGAGGACGGTTGCTCTGGGCTTCCCTCCTGCTTCTGGAGGTGGTCGGCCATTCTCAGCACTCTTCGTCACGTGTGGACACCACCAGCCTCTCCCTTGTCCTCACTGGCCTTCCCATCTCTGCCTTCTGTTTTCTACTAAGAGGCCTGCCTTGCTCCAATGTGGCCTTATCCCAATTACACTCACAAAGACCTTATTCTCAGATGATGTCCCACACTGAGGTACCCGGTGGAAGTGATGACTAGGAACTCGGTTCCAGCAAGCCGAAGAAAGTGCGGAGAGGCTGCTGAGGGCTCCATGCTCTTGCTGTCGGTGGCAGGGTGGGTCCTGATGTTTGCCTCATAGTTTTGAATCCTTTGGAGGGAAGTCCACACGGCTATCTCAGCAGCCTGAGGAGTTTCCCCCACACTTTTAGGTACCACAACTCAGTTCAACCTGGTACTTATGACTTCAGCACAGGAAAGTTTCAGTACTAGCCAGTGTATTAAGCAGAGATGGAGATGGTAGGTATTCAGAGACAGGATCTCATTATATAGCTCTGGCTGGTTTGGGACTCACGGTATAAACCAGGTTCAGCTTTCT
Organism: Ondatra zibethicus; assembly: GCA_004026605.1. Taxonomy (NCBI): domain Eukaryota; kingdom Metazoa; phylum Chordata; class Mammalia; order Rodentia; family Cricetidae; genus Ondatra; species Ondatra zibethicus. The sequence goes on along the minus strand of PVIU01002198.1, from coordinate 105,266 downwards.
GAACTCATAGGCATCTGCCTGTCTCTGCTTCTGCCTCCCAAGTGTTGGAATTACAAGGCCAGATTTTATTACCGATATTTTAATATAAACATGGGGACTAAGAGAAGGGAAATAACTCAGAAAGGAGGCCGTAATTAGTGTGCACATGCGTTCCAGAAGCAGGCAAGGGAAAGTAGAACGGAAAGTCTCAATTATTTATCTTGGCATTAGCCATAAATACCCTTTTTTTTGTGGTGGCTTTCAAGTTGCATCTCAAAAGGTTGCTAAGAAATATTTTATCTTTTCCTTTTTCCCTCTTGGCAAGTGAGATTGAACGGTGGTCAGGCAACACCTTGGATTATAATCTGATAAGGTAAAGCTAGAAGGCACTGGAATTACACAAAGGGTATTTAGGACATGTTCTTCTCCTGTAAATGGAGTTTCTGGTGAGATTCCTAGAAGACCTTAAGTGGTTGTTAATTGTGTGGAATTCTTGCTTCTCTGCTGCCAAGAAGCTTCCCCTGGATTCCAGAGTGAGTGGGCTCCTCTCCCTTCTCATGTTCCCAAGATTGTCCCTGCCTTTCTATCCTACCTGGTAGCTCTGCTGGGAACAGCAAGGCCAGCACAGGCTGCTGTGTTCACCTGTCCCCAACTGCTCCAGTGTCAGGCTGAGCCCTAGATATCATAGTTACCTGGGAGCGGGGGAAGAGGGACTCTCCTGAGACGATAACACCCCACCCGAGTTTCTCTCACACTTCTTTCTCTCAAACCAGGAAACTTTGCTGACAGGAAGGCCATGTGCTCTTGTTGGGTTGGGATCCTTTGCTTTGGGGACCAGCTCTAAGGATTGGGACATGGGTGGTGGCTTGCCAAGCCTTTGATTTTCTTCCATGAACATGTGGAGGAAGGAGACTAGGGTGATCCTCAAGGGAGTCTGGGAGCTTTGCCTATAACCTGAGGTGGGTGCAGGAGACAAGAAGGTCCCTAATGCTGGAAGGTGACAGAAATGTGGAGGACCTCTGCATTGTCCTGTGTCTTGCCTAAAGGGCCCAAAGGGGCTGGCATCTGTTTTTCCTTGGCATATGTACTGAAGACAATGCTCCACCCCCAGGCCCTGGTGCTCTGCCTGCTGTGACCAGTTGGCTTGTGTTTCCAGAGCAATGAACGATATTGGGGACTACGTGGGCTCCAACCTGGAGATATCCTGGCTCCCTAACCTGGATGGCCTAATGGAAGGCTATGCCCGAAACTTCCGACCAGGCATTGGAGGTACGGGCAGCTGCAGGGGGCAGGGTCATAGGCAAACAGGAACGGCTCCAACTCTGGGTTTGCCGTGGGTGCAGGTTCTGCTGGGTCCTGGTTTGGCAGGGGTTCATTGGATTTCAAGCCCCAGCCATCCCAGATGGAAGAGGAATCTCCCCAGGCATTGTGGCAAATGTGTACCAACTCCAAGTTCCTGGAAAAGGTCTTGATTCTTCCTCTGTCCTATCTGTTTGGGCTAGACTCAAGAGGGCAGCTGGGGTGCTGGGCTGTGGTTTCTACTAAAACTTTAGCAGGTCCCGGCTTCTTACAGGTCCCCCCGTAAACGTGGCCCTCGCCCTAGAGGTGGCCAGCATTGACCACATCTCAGAGGCAAACATGGTAGGTGGCGGATGATACTGCTCCCTGGTTTGTGTGCCACCAGGAGGACAGCAAGGGACGACTGTGACGGTGCTGGCCCTCCTTCTCTATAGGAATACACCATGACAGTGTTCCTGCACCAGAGCTGGCGGGACAGCAGGCTCTCCTATAACCATACCAATGAGACCCTAGGTCTGGACAGTCGCTTTGTGGACAAGCTCTGGCTTCCTGACACTTTCATTGTGAATGCCAAGTCTGCCTGGTTCCATGATGTGACTGTGGAGAACAAGCTTATCCGCCTGCAGCCTGACGGTGTGATCTTATACAGCATCCGGTGAGCTGGGCCTGTCTTCCCCTGCTGTTTAGGCACAGAGACATGAACGGTAGAGACTGATGCTCATTGTACCCTCTAGCTTTCAGAGGCTGCTTAGTTGGCATTAGCTCCAGATGTTACAGGAGTTAGACAGATACTTGTTTTTCAAATCAGGTTAAATCTGTATAATATATATTCACAGTTTTAAAGGGAACATTTTTAGCACAGTTGGCCTCTGAAATCTAACCCTAAACTGCCTCTGTGACATTCAATCGCCCCAAAAGGGGCACCACTGTCTGGGGTGCCAAGATGCTTATCCATCAAGCAGTCACACTTTGGGTTTGTGCATGCATGTTTGCATGTGTATGTGGCATGTGTGTGAAAATGGAGACTGTACTTTCATTTCCTGGCCACCTGGATTCGAATAATCACACAAAACTATATTAATTACAACACTGTCCAATAGCTTAGGCATATTTCTAGCTAGCTCTTACATCTTAAATTGATCCATTTCTATTAGTTTATATTTTACCATGAGGCTTGTGGCTTGTTACTTCACATCTCACTTCTTGGACAGTCACATGGCATCTGCCTGACTCCACCTCCGCCCCCCCCCAATTCAGTTTAGTTTCCTCGCCTAACTATATTCTGCCCTGCCACAGGCCAAAGCAGCTTCTTTATTTACCAATGGTAATAAAACATATTCATAGTGTACAGAGGGGAATCTCACATCAGTGAAGGTCAAAGGAAGACTTATAGGAGTCAGTGCTCTCCTTCCACCGTGTGGCTCCCAGGATCAAACTCAGTTTGACCGTAGTGGAAGTGCCTTTATCACCTGCGGAACCATTCTATCAGTCACTCGGTTTTTGAGACATGGTTTCATGTAACTAGTTACTATATAACCAAAGCTGGCCTTTGACTCTTGGTTCTCCCACCTGTTACCTCCCACATGCTGAGATTATAGCGGTGCCTCACTAGTTACTATATAACCAAAGCTGGCCTTGAACTCTTGGTTCTCCGGCCCGGTACCTCCCTTGTGCTGAGATTATTGCTGTGCCTCAAGCCCACACAGCCTGAGCCACCACGGGTCCTGCTTCTGTCCTCACGTTTGCCTTTGGTGGATATTTCATGGCAGTGGATTCACATGCCGTGTTCACACGCTGACTTCTTTCAGTGTTGTGTCTTCAAGGTCCATCTGTGTTGTAACAAGTCTGTGCTTGACTCCCCTCCAGGGCTACACGGTATCACACTGCATGGTTGGAGCACATAGTCCATCCCCTAATCTAGTCATGGACATGCTGCTCCTACCTCTGGGCTCTTGTGCATATATGTACATGTGCACACATTTGAACGCCTCTTTTCAAACAGGTGCCTTGAAAAAATGAAGTTACCATTACTTAAAAAAAAAAATCAAGAGTTTTTTTGAGTGTGGTAGCGCACGCCTTTAATCCATGCACTCGGGAGGCAGAGGCAGGTAGATCTCTGTGAGTTCAGGGCCAGCCTGGTCTACAAAACAAGTTCCAGGACAGTCAGGGCTGTTATATAGAGAAACCCTGTCTCGAAAAATAAAAACAAACAGACGGAAACAAACAAAAAACAAAACAAAAAGAATCAAGAGATTTTACATAAGAATCTAAATGTTGGTCTCTCCTGGGAAATCAGATCATTTGGCAATAGTGAGCCTGCCCTCCACCCCCAGCCCCCCCCCCGTAATTATCAGCTTTCCCTTAGGCTGTACTGGGGGAGCTGAGGCGGATTCTTGCCTCATAAACCTTTACCTTGGGCGAATACGCAAGCATTTTAAGGAGAATAGAATAAGTGAAATCCATTTCTTGGCAGTCCTAAAGGCGGTCACAAATGTCTATTAAGACTACCCTAGTTTTCAGTTTTTGCCCAGATGCCAGAGCATGCTAAACAAGTCCCGAAGAGCAGGTGGCTCCTCTGCCTCGGTGCAGGGGGATTATCTGCTGTCTAGGGGCGGGGGACCTGCTTAGCTTCCCAAGGACACCATGCCCTCACCAGCCCACTTTGCCTATACAGCATCACCTCCACAGTGGCCTGCGACATGGACCTCGCCAAGTACCCCATGGATGAGCAGGAGTGTGTGCTGGAGCTGGAGAGTTGTGAGTGCCCTCCCCGAGGTGGGGTAGGCTCCTTTCTGTTTGGGTGTGCTGGCTCCTCCAGTGGAGCAGGACAATCAGGACTGTGAGGCTGTGCAGCCCAGGACCAGGGCCAGGCTGGCCTGGAGCAGAGGACAGGGAAGCATCTAGGACAGGGCTTCCCTATAGGGAAGCAGCCTGTATAGGAGACGTATAGGCTGGAAAGCCCAAGAAAACTTAACCGGCACAGGTGAAGAAGAGCCTGGAAAATCTGGCTGTGGCAACCAGGCTATCTCAACACAACAGACCTGGGCCTCTTTGCATCCTCCATCAAGGATGGCTCCGATTTTGTTGCCACCTCTGGCCCTATCAGCCTTCTCAGAGATGTAGAATGTCGTGCCAGAGCCAAGAATACTCCCCTCGACTGAGTCTGAGTAGATGAGGTCTCTGTTGCTGTCACCTGGTCAGCCCCACCCCCCAGGCTCTCATGTCGATGGGGCATGCCCTCTGAGGTTAAGCTAGGCCCTGCTGCCCAACGGTGGGCTCTCTTACAGATGGCTACTCTTCTGAGGACATTGTCTATTATTGGTCAGAAAACCAGGAGCAGATCCACGGACTGGACAGGCTGCAGCTGGCCCAGTTCACCATCACCAGTTACCGCTTCACCACGGAGTTGATGAACTTCAAGTCGGGTAACGTGGGGGCATTCCCGTGAGCTGCCTGCAGGTGTCTTGTGCTTTATAACTGAGCTGCCAGCCAGTTCTGAGGGCTGAGGATGCAGCTGGGAAAACTGCTGAGTTAGGCATTAACTGGGTGCCGCTGGCTGTGCTCAGATGGAATGGGAACACACTGCCATGCCATAGAGCCAGGTTTCTGGGTTATTTCTTCCCAGTACTCTCGGCTTAGAGAGTACATGAAAGTGGATGTTATAGGCTCTTATCTTTAGGACTAAGGCCCGTCCTTGGCCACCTTTCCTTTCAGTGTGTGCTTATGCACAGGGGCAGAAGGCATAGAGATGGGGGGCAGGGGCGGTTACCCTGCCATTAGCTGGACAGGTTGTTCAGAACCAATTCAACCAACTTGAACCCTTCTCTTCTTTGTCTGAATGACCCAACGTCTTTGTGGACTGACCTAAGGCAAGGAATGGAAGGTGGATTTTCTAGGGTTTTCTATCTGAGCCTCATAAAGCCAAATAAACAAGTCAACCTCCCTGAGGCCTATGGGGTAGACGGAGTGGTTGGGGGAAAAGCTCATCTGACAGCGGGTTGTCCCCACAGCTGGCCAGTTCCCGAGGCTCAGCTTACACTTCCAGCTTCGGAGGAACCGGGGCGTCTACATCATCCAGTCTTACATGCCCTCTGTCCTCCTGGTTGCCATGTCCTGGGTCTCCTTCTGGATTAGCCAGGCAGCGGTGCCTGCCAGGGTATCTCTAGGTATGAGGTTTGTCTCTCTGATGGAAGGGCTTTACAAGGACTGGGCCACCCTGCTAGCTATGAACTGACCTCCTGGCCTATCCACCTCGTTCTCTCTACCCCGTGCAGTGGCCGGTCAGAGCAGGGTTGGTCTCAGGAGCCTAGGGTGGGAGGGGAAGGCTGAAGAACTCCCCTCCTGCTGGGACCCAGACACTGCTGGCGAGGGTGGGAAAGGGATGGCAGGGCTCCCTCAGTGGCCACCCGTACCCACCAGGCATCACCACGGTGCTGACAATGACCACGCTCATGGTGAGTGCCCGCTCCTCCCTGCCACGGGCTTCAGCCATCAAGGCTCTGGATGTGTATTTCTGGATCTGCTACGTCTTTGTGTTTGCTGCCTTGGTGGAGTACGCCTTTGCCCACTTCAACGCTGACTACAGGAAGAAACGGAAGGCCAAGGTCAAGGTCACAAAGCCAAGGAAAGAGGTGAAAAGTTGGGTGGGCTAGTCTCAGGGTTCAGAATCAAGGATAAGTGGTATAGGAGGGTCTTCTATTTGTGTATTGCCCTCATTGGTTAAATAAAGAAAACTGCCATGGCCTTTTGATAGGGCAGCCCTTAGGTGGGCGGAGTAGATAGAACGGAATGCTGTGAGAGAGAAGGCAGTGTGGCAGACGCAGACGCCATGCTTCTCCAGCACAAGATGGACACTAGTTAGACTCATGCTGGTAAGCCACACCTCAAGTGGCGATACACATTAATGGAGATGGGCTAAAATAATATGTGAGAGTTAGCCAATAAGGAGCTGGAGATAATGGGCCAGGCAGTATTTAAATGAGTACAGTTTCTGTGTAATTATTTCGGGTACGCACCGGGAGCCGGGTGGGACAGAACAAGGGGCCCTGTGCTGGGAACGCAGCCCGAGCCCCTCATTGCAACAGATAAGAAGGATCCCTACTGGGCACAGGGCAGCAGAAAGTTCTGGTCTTTTCTGCTGGCCAGCTCATTAAGGTCACTTCTGACCCGTGAGTCCCTGCTCTTGGGGACTGGCTCCTCAGCACAGTCTGTGATATGACTGCGCGCCACGTGATAAGTATAGACAGGAATACTTCTATTGACCTGAACAGGTCACCGTACAAGAGCCCTGGTCAGCCAGGTGTCCTCAGCACCGTCCTTCTTTCTCCTCTCCCTACCCTCTGCAGATGGATGTGAGGAACGCCATTGTCCTCTTCTCCCTCTCGGCCGCTGGGGTCAGCCAGGAGTTGGCCATCTCCCGTCGTCAGGGCCGTGTCCCTGGGAACCTCATGGGCTCCTACAGGTCTGTGGAAGTGGAGGCAAAGAAAGTGGGGGCGTCCCGCCCAGGGGGCCCAGGAGGCATCCGGTCCAGACTCAAACCCATCGACGCAGACACCATCGACATCTATGCCCGAGCTGTGTTCCCGGCAGCTTTCGCGGCTGTCAACATCATCTACTGGGCAGCATATACCATGTGACAGCGGTACACGGTACACCGGCCACTTTCACGCGCCCCCTGCTGGGGGTGGTGGCTGCCAGAAATGAAACTTCTGGAGGAACAGCCTTCTTTGTGGGTCTCAAAGTGGGACGGTGAGGAAGCCGCAGTTTTCTGAGCTTTATGTCAGCTTTGTCCTAAAGACTACCCAGCACTTCTTGCCGATGGAACAGGATGGGTTTTGCATAGAGGGCCATAGCTGACCTGACCCTGAAGCTGAGCCTCGCATTGCTGGCTCAGCTGTGAATTTTTAGACTCAGAATGGTCCTCATTTCTAGGCTTTTGCTCTGTGGGATCAGGATCAGAGAGGAGAGTGGGGGTGGATGACGACTCTCGTGGTGAACTGGGAGAGAAGGGCATTACGAGGCCTCTTTGGTCCCAGCATGAAATAAAGCCCTGACCTGGCAGCTGGCTACTGTCTGTGTTCCACTGTCGTTTTCTTCTCTGCCACAGGACTAGACAAGAAGGATGAGGGTAGGGGCAGCCTAGGGAGACCCGTAAAATCTAGGGTCAACATACACTGTATACGGGGAAAGCAATGGGGCCAGGGTCCCCCCGAAAGGAGGCTAATAGAGGGTGACACCGGAGGAGGGGATTTGGAAAGGAGAAGAATCAGTATTGATGATACCAGCATGATGCATTGGTGTCTGTCCTGTGCCTGTCACCGGGCTACATTGGAACCATTTTCACTAAGGCAGAAGCAGATCTGGGAACCCCAGATTCCAGAGCCCATACTTGAAATGCCTTCCTAAAAATCTCAGAACTGGGAACACATCTGGAGCCAGGGAAGCATCCCAGAAGATGAGCTATGTGGTTGTGTCTGAGGCATCTGTAAAGGCCGAGATGGGGAACCTGGGGGTGGTTTAAGAAGTTGTTACTCGCCGGGTGGTGGTGGTATACGCCTTTAATCCCAGCACTCAGGAGGCAAAGGCAGGCGGATCTCTGTGAGTTTGAGGCCACCCTGGTCTACAAAGCGAGTTTCAGGACATCCAGGACTGTTTCGCAGAGAAACCCTGTCTTGAAAAACAAAAACAAACTAAAGAAGTCATTACTCTCTTGATCACCTGGTGGAGGCTTGGGCCCAAGGTGCCACTATGGTGCCTTCTTGGATGGGGTAATGGAAACTCAAGAGGCCACCTCAGGCCCTATAGACAGATATCCCTTAGCTACTTCCCACAGCAGCCTGAGGACCTTAATGCATCAGAGCATGTGACAGGCAGCTCCTAATAGAGGGGTCCAGCTTTTCCATACATCAAGTCTTCCATGCAGAAGAAACAAAGGGGTACAATTAGTGGAACAGCTTTTCATCCTGGGTCTGCTCCAGGACCCTTCATATTCAGCAGCTGGTAACTCAAGAGGTGACAGAGTCAGCCAAGCCCACTGCCCTGCTTAGCCAGGGTGGTGCTAGACCACGCCCCATTAGTCCTGTGGCACCCTCTTGGTGGGCCCCTACTCTAAAGCACTAAGAAGCTTGGCAAGTGACTGTGTGCACCAGTAACAGTGTCCATAGCAGGACCTGGCCAGAGGCGTTCCACAGTCCCAAACCATTGTGGGTGGCAGTATCATAAAGCCAGCCTCATGAGGGACATGGGGCTGCATTGTTCTCGAAGCGCAGAGGAGGTGTTGACTCTCCTGCTCAGACCACAGACCGGTGCTCATTCTTTGCCTCCATCTCAAAGACCCCTGACCTAAGGACTCCTCCTGGGACCTTGACTGTTGTGTGGCTTAACAGGCCACCCAGGGGGTGGGAGCATGGGGCTCTAGTGTGGCTAAGAGTTACAAAGATAGGATGGGTCCAGGAGCCAACAGAGAGCTGGTGGCCAAGCTGATCTGGGTCAGCTGGCATTTCGGCTCCTGGCAGCAGGAGAGGCAGTCCAAACCCAACCACAGGGCAGGAATATCCTCACTTAGACCCAAGGGCAAAGGCTTTCCCCCCATGCCCACGCCTCTGCTCTACGTGGTTACTGCTTCCACCTCTACAGTCTCAGAGAGTTGCCTGAGGATGGGGAACCCAAACCCTAGATGCTGCAAACTGTAGAGAGTCCAAGACTACCTACTCATTGTCACCTCTCACCCCCACTCTCAGGAAAGCAGGCAGGGCCAGCTCGAGCTCTCTAGGACTTAGGGGAGGGGTGGGTGGGCTCAAGGTTTTAGAGCTGTTGAGTTCACCTGGATCCAGAGGCCAGCAGCCTAACTCCTTTCCAACTGTGCGACTTCAGCACCAGCTTCAGCACCCGCCTCTGCCCTGCCTCTTGCCGCCTGCAGTCTGCCCTCTTTCTGCTGCATGTACCCACGGGGAGCTATTTAAAGCGGCCTTTGCGATTGCCTTGGGCTCCCACGCAGCCAGGCCCACCCGGGCAGCAGCCTTCGCCCGATTCTGCAACCAGCAACCACTCCCTCCGGCCTGCAGGCTGCTATTTCTGCCCACGTTTGCAGGGCAGGCGGAAGGACGAGAAAGACTGATGCCTTTCAAACACCAGCCTCTGTTCCGGGGGGAGGACAGGAGCTGATGGAGGGCTGCAGCTGAGGAGAGCCAGCTTGGAGAGAGGATGTCAGTGCCTTCCGCCTGCAATGGCACCAGGGACAAAGGATGGGTGACAGGCAGGAGGCTTTTCATCCTGGCAGGGAGAGCCTCTTCCTCTGCCCCAGGCTGGAGCACATGCTTTGAATCAGGCTATTCCTCCCCAAGGCTGGAGGCTAACAGAGCTAAGGGGGGCTGGATGTCAGGAGACAGAGTCCTCTGGCAGCAAGGACTGGACGAGAGCCAGCCAGGCTCAAGGATCCAACCCTGCCCTTCTCCTAGTGAGGGGGCAGACATGCGGGGTATCAAAAGGAGCCCCCACATAGAGGGCTGACTTCTGGTATATTCCTCTGAAGCAGAGCTGAGACAAGTCTGGAGTCAGGGTATCTATTTTCTGGGCTACAAGCCTGTTCTACCAGAGCCATGGAGGCCCAAAGTCCTAAACCTACGAGGCGTAGGTAGGCTTGGCTCCAGGGAAGCATCTACCCTGACCTCCCTCTGCTTCCCTGCTGCCTGCACCCTTTGGTTCTAAGATTTATCACCCTGACCTCTGCATCCATCGTCACATGGTTTATTTCTGTCCCTTCTTTCTTGCACAAACGCCTGCCACTGGACTTAAGAGTTTCCATTCTTGAGCGTGGTTCATCTTAAACGTAACTGCATATCTACAAAAATCCAAAGAAGTCACATTCTGAGGTTCTGGGTTTGAGGAGTTCTAAGCAGAAGCTGTTCAGCTCAGTGCAGATGGCAACCCCAGAAGCAGGAGACATAGAATATAATGTAGGGGGACAAAGGGGTAGAGGAAAAGCTGGAGTGTGCATTATGACCCAGGGCAGTGAGCAGCAACGCCACAGGGTGCCTATCCTTCATCTCTAGCCACCACCAGTGAATGACTGCTCCCAGGACCCCGAAGCTTGCAAGCTGAGTGAGCACTCCCAGTGTGGCACTACCAGAAAGCAAGATCGGTCCCCCAGGCGCAGCCTCAGGATCTTCTGCAGCCCACCTCCTAATAATGCGCGCATGTACTTAGGCACATTAAGCCCATCTATGACTGACGGCAAGGTGGCAGCTGACACTGTAACGACAGCCACCCCAAAAGACAATGGGAGGCTGATGACACGAGCTCAGCTGCCCCTCAGTTACAGCAGTGCGGTGGAGTGAGGCCACGCCTGGATGAATCGGTCCCCTTCCCACCTACTCCTGGGGAGCTCTTCTCAAAGCTTAGGTGCCTCTGATGCAGTGACACGTGCCCTTCCAGGAGCTGGCCTTGGTCACCTTGACCATGCGTCAGTTATTGGGCAACTGTATACATATGGTAGCTTGAGTAGCGAGTCCTCTCATGTCCAGACTTTCTCTTCCCAGCCTCTGTGAGTCTCTCATGTTAATCCCCAAACCATGGGGACTCCGGCTTGGCTTCTTCTACCGTAGATTTCTGTTCCACTTGGGGGCGGGGGGAGAAAACCAGGATCTGACCTCTCAGGTTGACAATGAGACAGACGTGGGCAGAGACCCCCCATCTGTCATTTGGCATTCATCAGACACCATGACACAGAGACAGCAACAACATTTTGGGTCAACTCAGATCCTGTATCTGAAAGCCCTTTGGATTTCAGGTGACCTCTCCACAGGACACATTCTGGCAAAGAGCATCACAGAAAGGCTTTGGGGGATCCTCATCACATATGTGGGGGAGGTATCATGGGGTCCTTCTCTAAGACGGCCAAGCCTTCTCTTGAACTAGTTACCTCTTCTGTTGCTGTGATAAACGATTCTGGCGAAAACCAGCTTAAGCGGGGATGGGGGACCATTTGACTCAAGTGTTACAGCCATCATGTCAGGAAAGACGCAGCACAGGGGAGCAAAGGCATGATGTCAGGAGGGGAAGCTGGTTTACCGTACTATATTCACACTCAGGAAGCAGAAAGCAATTGATTCATGTGCCCAGTCCCTTTCTACTTTTTATTCAATTCAGGACTAGGGACTACAAGCCCAAGGAACGGTCCTCCCCACATTGAAGACGGATCTTCCTGTATCAGTTAATCTAATCAAGATAATCTCCACAAGCATGGACCCTGGGTCCCCCAGAATTCCTTTCATCACCTCAACTACAGCCACCTTATCCTAGGTCGTTGATGCAGCTCTGACATGTGGCAGAAAGAGGAAAATGACCTCTTTGGCCTCTGGTGGCAGAGACTGACAGTTCCAGCTATTCAGGAGGCTGAGGGAGAGGGATGAAAAGTTCAAAGCCCTAGCCAGGTGGTGGTTGTGCATACTGTGAATCCCAGCACTTGGGAGAAAGTGGCTGGCAGATGATCTCTGAGTTTGAGGCCAGCTTGTTTGCGCTGTTTGTGTTGCTTTAAACCACCCGGTCTGCAGGTCTTTATTAGGCAGCTGTACATGATCCGGGCAACAGACATCATCAAGCAGGGGCATTTGTGGGGACTTCAGACTTGGGAACCTCCTCTCCTCTACCACTGAAGTCAAGTCAGTTGGATTCTTTGGGTATGATTCCATCTGGAGACCCATCATTCAAACTCACAGGGCTTCTCTGGGGTCAATGACCCTTACGATTAGTTCTTGGGCCTTATTTTCAGCACTGTCTGGTTTCTGGCTGTCAGGGAAAGAGTTTCTTTAAAGATATCTTAGAGAACTTTCTGACCTTCATGCATGCCTGAGGTCATAGTTGGCCACAGCATCAGCCTCAGGGAAGGAAGGAAGGCTCTGTAGGCTGTCTGTCATAAATCTCAGGTTCTACTGGCCAGGATCCTTGTTGCCCTTGGCGCTAGTGAACATATCAACTCCCTGCTGGCTTGGTGCTACCTCAGGGACCGTCCATCTTGGCTCAAGAGTTTCCAGAGCCGGGCGGTGGTGGCGCACACCTTTAATCCCAGCACTCGGGAGGCAGAGGCAGGCGGATCTCTTTGAGTTTGAGGCCAGCCTGGTCTACAAGAGCTAGTTCCAGGACAGGCTCCAAAGCCACAGATAAACCCTGTCTCAAAAAACCAAACACACACACACAAGTCTCCAGAAACAGAGCTCGTTGAGACCTTTAGAAGTAGAAGTGAGGGAGTGGGGTGAGACCAAGGGAGCAAATGGCAACGGTTGCCACAGGTGTGCTAATGAAATACCATCCTGTCTGTGAAGAAGGTTTCCCCTGTGGTGTCAACTCCTTTGCTCTGGGGCAGAGAAACTCACAGGGCAGAAGCAGGGTTTGGGGACTGTCCTCCAGCCACTTTGTACTGTAAGCATAAGGGATGGGGTACCAGATCACCTATAGCCAGGAAGTCTCCATTTCAGTACAGCAAGTACAACTGGGGGAAGACGAGCCTGCCTTCTCTTGTGGAATAAATGCCTTCTGGTTAGTTGAGAAGTTCTGATACCCAGTGGCCTGGCATCCTGCTCTCCCTATGACACGCACTATTTCCACAACACTGAGCAAGTCTCCCAGACTCAACATCTTCATTTATTTAACGGTTTGGACTTTAATCCTCCAATGTCGCCTGTGTTGAAGTCTGTCACCAGCCTGTGGCGCTACTGGGAGATGGCAAAACGATTTTAGGAGGGAAGCCGGGCGGTGGTGGCGCACACCTTTAATCCCAGCACTCGGGAGGCAGAGGCAGGTGGATCTAGTGGAAGGAAAGGAGGTTACTGGTTACTGGGGCTGTGCTCTATCCTGTCTCTCTCAGTGTCCTGGTTGTTATAAAAGAACTTTGCTGTTCCCTGCTCCCTGCTGTGATGCTCTGCCCTGCTATATGGGCCCAAAGCAATGGGATCAAGCAACCATGAACTGAAACCTCTGATACTGTGAGCCACAATAAATCTTCTTTGCTCCCCCCACCGGCCAGGCATGCTTTGCAATACCAGCATTCAGGAGACAGAGGCAGGAGGACTGAGGATTGAAGCTAAGAGTTGGAAACCATTCTGTGTTTCTGTTGAGATCAGGCCACTACACCATGCTGTATAAAACACCGGTTTGTTTTTTATGTTTTTTTTTTTTTTCAAGCTGTGCCTTACCTTGAGAGACTTGTTTTACAAGCAGCATTCGATTTCAGTTTGACTGTAGCTTCACACTGTATCTCGCTGTGCGTGTAAGCACCACCTGTCTATCACCACCCAAGAGGCAAAAACTGGTAACATATGTTGTTTGTTTTTTTGATTTGTTTTTACTCTTTTGGCTCTTTGGACTCTTTGGGGGGCCCATCACCCAGCTTCCAATAATCACACACAGAGTTTTAGTCTTTCTTATAAATGTCCAGCCTTAGTTTGGTTTATTTCTAGCCAGTTTTTCTTAAATTATCCCATCTACCCTTTGCCGCTGGGCTTTTCCCTTTTCTTACTTCTGTAATCTTACTTTCACTCTTACTCCATGGCTGGCTGTGTGGCCGGCCCCCAACGTTCTCCTCTCCTTGTTCTCCTGCTCCTTCTTCTTCTCCCAGATTTCTCCTCCCATTTATTCTCTCTGCCTGCCAGCCCCACCTATCCTTGCTCCTGCCTCACTATTGGCCATTCAGCTCTTTTATTAGACCATCAGGTGTTTTAGACAGGCAAAGTAACACAGCTTCACAGAGTTAAACAAATGAAGCATAAACAAAACAACCCATTTCACATCGTTACACAAATGCTCCAGAGCATAAACAAATGGAACACACCTTAAAATAATTTTTCACAACAAAATTATTCCTAAAAGTCAACATGGTATCACCCTAAACATTCACCAAAGCAAACTAGACCACATGAGCATACAGGCATATTAAAATCATAACAGCAAAATCAACCCTTATCTTATCAAATACGCCACACTGAGGGAGGGTGCAAGGTCCTCACTGGGGTCCTGGAGAGGGGAGGGACGTCTCATATGGCAGTGGCAACGACCACCCCCACATACCAGTCACCTGCTCATCTAGTGAACGCTTCAAAGGACCACCAGCAGAGAACTCTCCACTGTCCAGGGTCTTCAGCTTGGCTCTTGCTACTGACACAACCCACTTCTGTTCTTCTGCTTGCTTGTTGATTTTTAACCTCTGTGTCTTCCGTGGTCCCTGCCCCTCACTTTTGCAGTTCTAGCCAACCTTAAGGCTGGAATCGAACCTGCGACCCTGAGGTCTGTCTCTGTGGCGGGGCCTCCAGCAGCTCTCTAAAGACCTCATTATCGCAGAGATGCTACACGTTTCTGAGTCTTAGGCCTTTGCCACCAGTAAGAACTGTTGGGACCCCTTGAGCTCGGTCATAGCCTCTTTAAATCTTTCGTAGCTTGTGTGCGTGCGTGTGTGTGTATGTGTGTGTGCATTGGCAAAAAAGATTTACTATGTGATTTGTATTTTGTACCTAGGAGTTAATATTAGTAATTAAGTTGGATAAAGACTCCGTTTGCTAACGGCCGGCTACCAAGGGAAATCAGGACTACTTAGCAAATTATACCCCCAAATCAACATAACTCATGAATTTATTAGTTATTCAATAAGTTCAGACATTGAGGAAAGGATATCAAAGTATCTGTCCATCTATATTTCTAACATAGTGTGCTAATAAGGGTTCCATAGTGAGTTCCAGGCTACCCTGGACTACATAATGAGATTTGGTGTGAAAAAAACAAGTTGATTTTTTTTTCAAACATTTGTTACAACAGGAAGCAAGCATTTCCCATAAAACCATGCAATATTGCTTCTTCCTCATAGTATCTAGAACACTGTCTATCTCTCGCTACCACTCAGTGGATACCACTTCTATTTATTAGCTGGCTCAAGTCTCCCCTTTAAGTGCCAATAGCCTCTGGGAAGAAATGCAGAAAAATGGTCTTCTGGCGTGGAGCGGACAGGGCCCTGTGCCTGGCAGGCTTACCTACTCCAGATGAGATGGAATAGCCCCCACACCACATGTGAGGAACTCAAGGCCCGGGAAGGTTGGGGTAACTCCTGGCCATGTGGCAGGAAGGACTCTAGTCCATCTGGCTCCTCACTCCTGCCCCTCTGTCCATGTTAGATGAGTGTCATGTCTGCGTGTGCCCCTCATTTACAAGAGGTTATTAACCCCTCATTCTGGAACTTCCTCGGTATCCTTACTCTCAACAACCTAAAGACACAAGTTCCATGCAGCCTCCTTGGCTTGGGGTTGGGGTGTGGGGGCCCTGAATTCGTATGCCTAGGATGGCGCCACAGCTGTCTAAGGGTAGAAAGGAATCTGCGTTCCCGGTGCTCACGAGGTCGGGCTACCGCCGGGGGGGAAGGTAAAGGAGGTCGGCAGGCCCTGCCCTTGGGAGGCTCCTGACCTTTGGTGGTGTGAGATCTTGAGTTGCTCTCTGCAAAGAGCAAGACACCTGGACACAGCCAAGCTGCAAGGCCTCGGTCTGGAGCCTCCCTGCAGAGCGGCAACTTCTCCTCCATCTGCTAGGTTGCTGGAGCCAGTGCCACCCAGCAGGGGCATGCCTCCTTACGTCCTGGCAGGGTAGTTCCTGCCTGGCCCAGGGCTGCATGTGGCAGTGGGTTGATGCGTCCAAATGTGCAGCCTTCCATCTCAAAGGTCAGAGGCTACTGGTCAAGTGAAGTCCATGGCAGCTTCGTGCTCCCCTTCACGGCTTGCCACAATCACCTCCCACCTGGCCATCCCAGAAATTTGCTGGCAACATATGGTACAAGAGCTGTCTGTACTTTCATGTTTTTCCTTGAGTCCAGCCCCCAAGGTGGCCTATCAAAAAGATGACATGGGTGCTGCTTAGGTTCCGCCTCTGTCAACTTGCTTTATAAAACTAGTCCCTGGCAGGGAGCTGGGGAGTGGGGCTTCTCTCCTCCCACAGCCCTGCCAGACCAGAGGACCTACCGGACAGCTTGCCAGCCTGACCCAGGAATGGTTCATACACATTCTGGGCCTGAGCTCAGCTTAGTTGATGGCCACCCCACTGGCCCCAGCAGATTAATACCCAAGCCCCTAGAGCTAAGGTTGCATAAAGCCATTAAGGGGCTCAGGCCGGGGGCTGCGAAACCTTTTAGCATCTCCTGTGATTGTTGGAGTTAATTTGACTCTGTTTTCATTGGGCTAAAATAGTGCTTGTAGTTCTGGAGCTGGTGCCGTCATTGCCATGGTGACACAGTTCTGGCAGAGCCCCCTCATCCTCCACTGGGTCTTAAATAACCCCAGTACTCAGGAAGGTGCAGTGGGACCCAGTCTCTTTTCAGAGGCCTCCGGATTGGGGCAATACAGTATTCTTTTCTGTTCACACACGCTGACAATGCCCCTAACCTCAGGCTTGGGTCCTGGTCCCAAGCAGGCCTCAAGGTAGGAGCACCTGAGCCCAGGTAGAGGAAAACAAGAGAGCACATGTGTGTTGCCCTGTTGTGGCCGGGAACACACAGCAAGAGACAAGTACAGAGCTTCCCAGGCCTAGAGAACAAAGTCATGACTCCACATCCCAGGGAGATGCTGAGGCCCTGGTGCAAAGGGAGTCATAATTGTGCTCGGTGCATGATATGGCCCTAGAGAGCAGCCTGGGCCTCTCTTTCGAGTTTGGTTGGCAAGGGTGTGGGAAGGCTCTGGTTTACTGTTAGTTACTTCACAGCCCTCTGTCCCTTTATCTGGCTTCCTGACCCAGAAACCCACAACTTTTCTTAGCTCTTCTGCCTCTGCTGACCTAGCATCACCCACACTTAAAATATCCAGATGTGGAGCGCGTGTGCACATACACAGACACACACACGAGGAGGAACTGTACATACACACGCAGGAACATATATGTACACTCAGTGTCATAGGATCTAGTGTCCACAGATTTTTATTTTCTGAAAAAAAGTTTTACTTGAAGAATTACGTAAAAACAGGGCTGGTGTTGTGATGGCTCGGAGGGTAAAGGCACTTGCCACCCAACCTGACCACCTGATCTCCGTCCCCGGGTCCTGCGTGGCAGAAGGAGAGAATGGATTCCCACAAGTTGTCTTTTGATCCCCCACATGTGCAGTGTTACAGGTACACACCAGCCCACTCTACATACACAATAAATCAATGAAAATTTTAAAGTATTACATAATTTAATTTAGAGAGTTGTAAGATACACACAGTTCCTGCTCATCCTTTGACCACAACGCCCTACATTAATATCTCACATGGCCATGGCACATTTTTCAGTACAAACACTTAACATTTCCATACTATTAAGGACACACTTTATTTGGATTTCTCAATTTTTGAACAATTTTCGTTTGTTTGTTTCAGATTCCATATTGCACTGGCTTATTTTTCTTTTCCTTTCTTCCTTCCTTCCTTTCTTTCTTTCTTTCTTTCTTTCTTTCTTTCTTTCTTTCTTTCTTTCTCGATAGGTTGTGCAAGAGCCTTGGCTATTCTGGTACTCACTTTGTAGACCAGGCTGGCCTTGAAGTCCCGGAGATCCACCTGTCTCTGCCTCCTGAGTGCTAGGATTAAGGCAGTCACTATTATGCCTGGCTCTGGCCGACTTTTTTCAGCAAGTGTACTGCAGACCCTTTTCTAGCTGAGATACACTTGGCCCTTGGCCTCTTGGGAATATCACAGTGCACCCTGAGAGCTGGAACTTCAGGTGTGCCCAGCCACGCCTGGTTTATGCAGTGCTCGGGATTGAAGCCTGGGTTGTCTACATTCTAGGCACTCTACCTACAGAGCTACGTCCCCAGGATATTAAGTATAAGGCTATAGGATAATTCTTTGCAGTGATTTCTGGGAGGGTTTTAATAGAATAAATTTCTGGTGACATAGTTAATAAAAGGCAAAATACTATTTAAACAAAAGAACAAAAATTATTTTGCTTCTTGTGGTATTACTGATAATACAGTTGAGCTTGCAGACTCATCATGAGCGTCAAGCACTCTGCCACAGAGTTACGCCTGCATCTCCACATGTCCAGTTTTATCTCCGAGTCACGGTCAGGTTCATGTCAAGTTGTCCAGTTTGTCTTCAAATTCACTCTGCTGCCCGGGCTGCCTGGCACATTCACTGTTCCTGTCTCAGCCTCCTAAACAGGTGGGGATTGCAGCCTTGCGCCAAGAGGTCTGTCTTAGCAGACCCTAGGTTTAAAAACCACAACCAAACAATAAACTCAGGGATGATTAGCACACCATCGGAAGGGCGGGTGGCTGGAGAGACAGAACCGAAGAACAGGAGGCATCCTCTGGGTCTGGAACGTGAAGAAGGACGGCTACCCGGTGCCCACCAGACAGTGTTGGGAGGCCAACCAGCCAGGGATGTGGTCACTGAGGAAGTGGGACCCTGATCTCCTAGGCCAGCACCAGGATGGGGTAAGGAAGGAAGAGCCAGGCCCTTCCTCAGCTGCATCCCTCCTCCGCCCTCTTCTGGAAACTCTTGGTACTACACTTGCCAGCGGTGGACGGGAAGGACCTGGTGTATAGGAATTTTGTCTCTAATCACTAGCAGTGTAGACAAAAACGCAAAGTTGAGGCAAAGCCGGGTTTGGACACACAGAACTTCTGATGTGTTCCCCAACCATTTCATCCACTCCCTGTCCTCCTCTTCCCGACTGCTTCCACAGACTTGGTTGTCCCAGTAATCCCCGATTCCCAGGGTCACAGGCTTTTGCGTGTCTACGATGTCCTTCCCCTGTCGTACGCTGTTAGGTTTCCATGCCAGCCTCTTCCAGGGCCTGGCCTCCCACACCCAACCGAGCTGAGATCAATTTATTTATATATTTAGTTTTTTTCGGGGGGGGCTTGTTTTTGTTATTTTGTTTTGAGACAGGGATTCCCTATGTAGCCCTGGCTGTCCCGGAATTCATTCTGTAGACCAGGCTGACCTTGAACTCACAGAGAAGTGCCTGCCTCTGCCTCCCTAGTGCTGAGCTCAAAGGTGTGCACCACCACACCTGGCCCTGCGATCTATTTGTTTGCTTATGTGTGAGTATATTTGTGTGTGTGTTGGTTTTCTGTCAACTTGACAAAGCTTGAGTCGTTTTGAGAAATCTCAATTGAGAAAATGTCCCCATTCAACTGTTTATAGAGAAGAAGCCTGTGGGCATTTGTGGGCTTTTTTTGAGACAGGGTTTCTCTGTGTAGTCCCGGCTGTCCTGGAACTCCCTCTGTAGACCAGACTGGTCTGTAACTCAGAAATCTGCCTGCCTCTGGATTAAAGGTGAGCACCGTGACAGCACCCCCCCCCCCCCGACACACACTGCCCTCAGGGTGTGGGACATTTTCTTGACTAAAGATTGGTGCAAAAGAGGCCAACCCACTGTGGGAGGTGCCATCCTGGGCAGGTGGCCTTGGGGTGTGTCAGCAAGCAAACAGAGCAAGTCAGTCAGAAGGGCAGGTTCCCTCCATCACTTACTTCCTTTAGGCTCCTACCTGGACCAACTTCCTCGATGGACTCTGACTTTGCACAAAATCTAAACCAAATAAACTTTCCTCCCCAAGTTGCTTTCTGTCATGGTGTATCACAACAATAGAAAGGAACCCCTGACTATGTGCTGGGCTGAAAACCAGCAAGCTTCTGTGCTCCTCCTGCCTCTGCCTTCCTTGCAGAGCTGGGCTTAAAGGTCTGTTCTGGACAGCCAGTTTGTAATGTGGGTGCGGTCCTCATGACTGTGTGGCAAATGATCTTAACCACTGAGCCACAGCTCTGGTCCCACAGAACTGACGGGAGCATGCAGGCTGCATGAGGGGACAATGCTGGCTTATGACTGCACAACTTTTGGGGCTTACTGGGACCTCAAGCAATACCTGATGAATGAGTGACGTAGTGGGTGTTGTCACTTCTGTCTGTGTCTCTACACCCCTGACAAAGAACGGAAACATCTGCTGAGCTGCCTCCGGCAGCTGAGTGCCCAGCGCCTGTCATCAGCTGCTCTGGGCCCTTCCTGTATCAGGTGAATCCCTGCCAGGCACATACACACACACACACACACACACACACACACACACCCCACTCAGGTCAGCCTCACATCTGGAAGGGTGAGCAATGTTTCCCCTCCCCCGCGGGCTCCAGGAGACTCAGACACCAGAGACCCAGACAGGAGCCTGGGCCTGGTAGAACCACGCCTTCCAGGGAGGAGCCCTCACTTAACTCTCTGGAGGCCACTGGCCACTTACGACTCCTCCTTTCCCTTCTCCACACCTGGTGAAAGTGTCTACTCGGTTCCTCTGTGCTGGCTAGTTTTACGTCAACTTGACACAAGTAGAGTCATCTGAGGGGAGGGCTCCTCAACTGGGAAATTGCCTCCATAAGATTGGGCTGTACGCAGGCCTGAAGGACATTTTCTTAATTAGTGAGGTGGGAGGGCCCGCCCCGCCCATTGTGGGCAGTGCCACCCCTGGGCTGGTCCTTCTGGGTACTGTAAGCAGGCTGAGCAAGCCAGTAAGCAGTACTCTGTGGCCTCTGTAGCAGCTCCTTCCTCCAGGTTCCTTCTCTGTTTGATTTCCTGGCCTGACGGCTTTCAATGATTAACTGTTACGTGGAAGTATAAGCAAAATAAACCCTTTCCTCCCCAAGTCATAGAGCAATAGAAACCAAACTAAGACACCTTCCATAAGCTGGTCCCAAGAGATGGGAGTGAAAAACAAACAACTGGGTCCTCCACACCTAGCTAGGCCTTGGGGAAGGGGCTTCAGTTGGCTAATCCACCTTCTCTGAAACTGAATCTGTAAAAATCCATTTATACTTTTACAACCAGCTGACACTCTTCATTTGGGAAACAGTCTGTGTTTGTGACTATGGCAGTATATGGTGTCTGTAGATGTCTGGAGAACCACAGGAACTGCAGGAGGTGGGGTCTGAAAGGATCTGCCCTTACCTGCCCAGGCAGTCTCCTCTGATGCTCCTGGGGTCACCTCCACACCCTACCCACCCTGGAGGGAGTTCTTGAAGGCTGCCATTTTACTACACAGTGCCTGGTACGGTCTGGTGTCCGTGGAAGCTGGTGGTAACCCTGTCCTCCCTTGGCAGACACAGCCTGCGGCCCTGGGGCCCACGCAGCCCCAGAAATCCCACTCATTACACTGGGTGCCAGGTGCCTGGAGAGACCATGGAAACACCCAGCAAGAGAAGGGAAGTCACTGATGAACTTGGGAGCAAACCTTGTCATCTACTGCCAGACAACTCCCTAACGTCATTCACAGGGGAAACCTGCAGGTCCCTTCACCTTGGAGCCTCACAGATTGGGATTTTGACTGTGGGAATTACTACTGGGACCTGCCCCCATAGGCCTGGGGGTGCTTTGCAAATACCAGCATCAGGAGAGGCAGACCAGAGGGAGGGATGGGTAGGTACTAGGGAAGCTTTTAGGACACTGGGGTAACCTTAGGGCTCTCAGCCCTCTGTTCTGATGAGAGCCTTTCGCACACTGCATGACACTCTCCTGGCACCCCTGTGGCCGTACATGGTCCAAGACTGGGACCCTGGGAAACAGAGCCCCTCCAAAAGCTAGCAAGGCCAGCTTTGCCTCACCAGGACTAGAGGCTGTCAGAAACCCCAGTCTCTTCTCCCCGAACCGAGGCTCCCAAAGAGACATGCCTGGAGAGGGCCGCTCAGGCTGGAAAAACTCCCAATGGCTTCTACTATTGTGTCTGGTGGAACTTAGCTGGGGACACACCCCAGTAGCCCATCCTGCCTGCTGGGACAGGACTATGCTGTTTCTTCCAGTGGTCAGCAGGCCAGGGAGGAAATTCGAGAGGTGCCAGCATCCCTCCCCATCAGACTGCCTAGCTCACCAAAGGCATACCTTATTCTTCCCAGTACATCGGGAAGTACCAAAAACACTACAGTGGGTTCCAGATGGCTGCAGGGCTGGCTGTAGGGGTCTGCAGGGGAGCTGTACTGGTGGCCGGCAGAACTTTCCTAGAATCGTGACGGGTGGTCCCGAGGGAGTCAGTACTACGTGGGCTCAAGATTGCTGCTCACCGTTGTGCTTGGCCAGGTGCCGTATGTCACCTCCTATCCAGTTCCCTTGTAGAGATGGGCACAGATTGCTCACGTGGGCATCAAATGTGCTGGGCGAGACCAGAAGACATGTGGCGCCAGCCTGGGCAGGCGTCAGAGAAGGTGCTCCTTAGAGCACATGCAAAGGTCCCAAGGCCGTGGGGTGGATGCGTCAGGATGAATATGGGAGGACGATGACAGCAGAAAGGAGTGGGTCCCAGGTCCTGTGAGCCTAGTGGCCCATTTTTCATGGTTTCCATTCAAGAGCAAGGGGAACAACTGAAGGCTTTTAATTTTTAAAAAATAATTATATGCATGGCTGTTCTGCCTGCGTGTATGTATGTGTGCCAAGTGATCATGGAGACCAGAAGAGAACCTTGGATCCCCTGGAACTGGAGTTTTTGATGGACGTGGGTGCTAGCAATCAAACCTGGGTCTTCTGGAAGCACGACCAGTGCTCTTTACCATTTGGTAAAGAGACTTTAAACTCTGCACTACAACCCCATCATGGATTGACTTCTTTGTTTGTTTTAAGAACCCGGACACTAAATAACGGTCCCAGCACAGAGAGGGAAGCTAGGCCAAATGGTCATAGCGAACAGGGAGGGGGTCTAGAGTTAGATTATGAGGACAATGTTGGAGGTGAAACTGAGAGAATTACCAGGGGGTATGTGAGGTCTTGGGGTGGGGGTGGGGCCTTTGGAGGAAAGGGTTGGCAGTGGTTGCCCTGGGAACAGGGATGCTGAGGGAACTTTCAGGAGCATGCAGGTAGGAGGAGGGCTGGGAAGATGTGGAGGAACGTGAGGCTTGGTCAGGGATTGAAGAACATCTGCTTGAGAAGCCACCAATATCTGAGGGCCTGGGCACCCAGATTGACAGGTTGTGTGACAGGGCATAGCAGTACTTAACGAGTCAGGAGGGTCTAGACCAGCAGGGGCCGCAGAGGAAGCCTTTGTCTTAAACGACCAAAAGTAAGAAATACAATATAAAGGCTGTGTGACCAGAGGAAGGTGGGCAGAGCTTCGGAGAACAGCACCCAGTGGCTGTCAAAGGTAAACTGGGCATGGTAGAGCAGGCCTTTAATTCCAGGGAGGCAGGGCAGGCAGATCTCGGAGTTTCAGGCCAGCTTGTACTACTGAGCAAGTTCCAGGACAGCCAGGGCTACACAGAGAAATCCTGTCTCAAAAAACAAACAAATAAAAAAAGTAAGAAAAAGTCTGAGCAACAAAACCCAATCCAGGCCTGTCATTTTAGCTACTTGGAAGACTGAGGCACAGGGATTGGCGGTCCAGCACTGGCCCAGGCGGTTCAGTGAGATGCTGTCTCAAAAATAAGTGCTGAGGAGGAGCTGCAGTGGTGGCTCAGTGGTTACAAGCATGGGCTGTTCTTGCAGAGGACCTGAGTTTGATTCCCACGCCCACATACCACCTCACAATTGTCTGTAACTCCAGTTCCAGGGTGGGCCCAATTCCCTTTTCTACATCTATGAACTGTGCAAATACTCATGGAGACACATGCTGGCAAAACAATATTCATATACACAAAATAAAGATAAATCTTTAAAAAAATAAACAAAAAGTTGAAAGGCAGTCAAGGGATGAAGCCGGTGGTAGAGTACTTGCCTAGCAAGTGCAAGGTCCTAGGTTCAATTCCCAACGCTAAAATAAACCGGTGTCTGAGGGCTCAGAGTGGTCACAGGCATCGGTAATCTCAGCACTTGAGAGCCTGGGCTGCACAGAGAGAGGCTGGATCATAGCTTTTTTTTTTTTTTTTTAAATTGAGAACTGACAGTTACATGTATAGCCTTGGAGTCGGTAGCGAAAGTGGGGATGAAGAAAGGGTTCTAAAGAAAGCAGAGATGGGGTGAGGATAATGAGGGTACATAGCTCCGGCAGGCGTCCATTCAGACGCTGCAGAGAAACCATTTAGTGGCTAAAAGGTTTTCTTTTGCTGTTGTTGTTTTTTAATTATCTTAGACATACCAGACTGGCCTATGGCTCCAGGTCCTCCTGTCTCAGCTTCCCTAATGCTGGGATCACAAGTGTGCCCCCCCTTTTTTTTTAAAGAAGGAAGCGTTTTTTGAAAAGCACTTGAAGGCGGGAGGTGGGAGCACTCCTTTAATCCCAGAACTCGGGAGACAGAGGCAGGCGCATCTCTGAGTTGGAGGCCAACCTGGACAGCCAGAGAAACCCCGTCTTGGGGGGTAGGGGTGAGCACTTGAAGCAGACGACCAGCAGGCTGCCAACAAGTGTCTTCTAGGGAGAACACAGGATCCAAGACCAGGGCGGCTGCGGGTTTGTGTTTTTGGTTCCCCCCCTCCCGCGCCCCGCCCCGGCCCTTCAGGGTCACCCCAGTGCCTGGCACCAAGGAGAACCAGGCTCACGTGTGGAATGTTAAGCGCGAAGGAGTACGAATGCCTTACGATTGTCCAGATCTGTCTGGCCGAGAAGCGAGCTAGAGCAGAGGCAGCGAGTGCAGACAGCCTTCCCCTGTCTGGGACGCGGGATGCCGCTGCAGTTGCGGGCTAGAACCGGAGAGTCAGACCAGCTCGCATCTTGACCAGGCGCTCAGCTGCTCGCAGCCTCGGGGACCCTGCGGAGTTCACACGCCGAGGCTCTGAAAGCGCCGGACAACTTGCACCTCTAACAAGTTTGCCCGGCTCTTCGGCACCACAGCCCCGGGAGACTCAGAAGCGCGGCGCCCGGGGGCCAGACAGTCCCTGGGCTGCTACACGGGTCGCCGCCCGTTGCCGGGCAAAGCCACACCGCGCGCGCTCCCATTGGCCGCAGGTGGCCGCGCTCCGCCCGACAGGTAGTCCGTCCTGCGCGCTCATCATTGGGCAGCGGCCGCGCGGCCCCCCGAGGATTGGCTCAGGTGGTGGCCCCGGGGAGCTCCCATTGGCCACAGGTGCCGCCTGCCCCCGTGGATTGGCCGTCGAGACGGCCAGGTTCCGCCCCTGCCCAACGAGCCCCCCCCGCCCCGCGCGCCGCCCAAGTTCCGCGGAGTTGGCGCGGCCGGCTCCGTCGGTCCCGCGCTGCGCGCTCCCTTCCGCGTTCCGCCGTCCGCCCCGCCTGGCAACCCGGTCCTGCGTGGGGGGCCGCTAGCCATGGCCCCAGCGCCCTGGACGCGGCGCTGACGGCGGCCGGCGGAGCGCGCCATGCCCAGCAGGACGGACCCCAAGATGGACGGGAGCGGCGGCCGCGTCCGTCTGAAGGCGCACTACGGCGGGTGAGCGCGCGCGGCGCCCGACGGTGGGCAAGGCGGGGGCGCGCGGCGGTGGAGCTGCGGGGCCGTCGGGGGTGCGGCGCGCGCGGCAGGCAGGGCGACGGGGAGGCGGCGGCGGCGGCGGGGGCTGCTGCGGCGCCCTTGAAGGTGGCGGGAGGGAAGCCTCGAGGGTGGGGCGCGCTCCTGGTCTCTGGTTCTTTCCCGGCGCGCGCTGCAGCGGGCCGGTGTTGTGGCGCCCCTCGCCCTGGTCGCACGCAGTTGGTTAAGGGGCGTTAAAGACAGACTTGTACGTCTAAAAGTTTTCATCAGATTGTGGAAACTTCTAGTACGTTAAAAAACAAAAAACAAGCAATCAACAACAAACTAAGGCTATTTAAATTGGTGTCGGTTTAAGTGTAAGGGAAGCCTTTGAGCCAGGTAAAGGCACCCGCAAGAAGGTAGGAACATAAGGGCACTTTTCGCGGCTTTTGTTTGCGGGACGGGAGAACTTTTTGGAGATGTCCAGAAAGAAGATACAGTCTTGCCCTCCTTTAAGAACAGGAACGATGAACTCTTCTGTCTCTTCCTTGGAAGTGATTTTGCGGGGCTGGACTTCCCTGAGCCCTGGATTCCACCTTGCTTTCAGGGGAATGGGGGCATCAGGCACTTGAGCGGTCAGTAGAGCTGCAAGGGAGCATTGAGTGATGGGAGCGGAGTGATGGCGTCGGTGTTCTGGTGGCTGGTCCGCCCAGGCTCGTCTGGAAATCCCATGATCTTGTCGCCTCGATTGTGTACTCAGAAGGCGGTGGAGGCCCCAACGCTTTGACTGCTTCCAACGGTGCCATGTCTCCTGGAACTGACCTGGGTACTCCCAGGTCAAGGGTCAAGGGTCACTGCTCTTGGAAAGGAGGAAGGGAGTGGAGTGGAATGCTGGCCCCGTGGCTGAACTGGGCTCTCGGCATTCCTGGGAGTTTTACTGAGTGGCTGGTCCCAGCCACAGAGACAAGAAGGGAGAGGTTTGCTTTCCAGCCTCCGGAACTGCCTGGCCCCACAGGTTGTTATGGAAATATGGCCAACTTCTGGTGATCCTGGACTTGCCAGGAAAAAGAAGGATTTCTGGGGGGCTGAGGCTTGTGGATTCCGTAGTGAATGTTAATGCTGAGAGACTGTGTCTCCTGCTTGGAACCCCCAAACTGAGCAACACATGGTCCTTACTAAAGCCACTAGCCCCTGGGTGGGGTGGGGGATTCACCCTTCCCTAAGGGCAGCTTCAGCCTGCACCTTGGGGTCACGGCTCACCTTGGACCGTGCCCCCTGTCCTGGACTTGTCTGTCTTGCCCAAGCCTCCCTCCCTTTTGCCCCTGGGGAGCACTTTGGTTACTGGCGGTGTAATTCAACCTGTTGACTCCAGTTTCCTCAGCTGACAAAAGTAGAGCCCCCCTTCCTTCCTTTTCCTTTCCCTACCTCCCCTCTCTCCCTTTCTCCACCCCTTCCTGCCCTCTTCCCTTTCTGTCTACTCCACTCCCTGCTTGCTGTTTCTCCCTCTCCTTTCATCTCCCCTGAGACAGGGCTCCTTCCCAGCCCCTCCTCCCCACTTACCCTGAAATCTGCCACCTGGGTCCCTCTCTAGAGCTTGAGCCCCCAGGACGGTGATGTAAGAAACGCAGATACTGACTCGGCTGTGAAGGTTGTGGGTTGAGGGGGGCGTTCTGTCTGGGAAGGCAGTGTTCTGGGGGCCGCGAGGTAAGACACCGCCCTGAGGGAGGTGTTGGAGCCACTGCTGAGAGTCAGATACAGTCCTGTCCTTAGAACAGTGTCACGTGGCAGCCATCTGTCTTCCTGTCGTCCCTCGTCCCTTTGAGGCTTGACATCAGAGTGCTACCACCCACGGTCACCTACATCAGGGGCATCAGGCAACACTGTGTTCTCAGGTGAGCCTGACATGCAGAGTCGAGGTGCCTGCTTTTCTGAAGCTTCAGACATCACAGACAGCGGCGATGTCTTCCCTTCTGAGGCTCTTGCCTCAGAACTTTCATGTTGGAGGGACCTGCTGTGGCCCTTGAAGATGCAAGAGGCAGAGTCAGGGATGGGTGGTCCTTCCAGGCCGGTCCTAACTTCTGGGAGACACTCTCGCTTAGAACTGTGTCGTGAGGAAGACTCACCCTTCTGACTCAGGCGAGATGTGTCCAGGGTGATACAGTTCAGCCTCGTGTGGCACCTCCAAAGCATTGAGGTCTCACAGGAACAAACCACGCCTGTCCTCTGGGCACTAAAGGGTGGGTGGAGGATGGTATCCAGCTGAGTTCAGGAAGAGATCCAAGAGAGGGATTGCAGACCTGATTTCCAGAGTCCCCATTTCCAAGGCTGGCCAGTGCTGAGTATGTTGGGCAGTGTGGGCACTATGTCAGGGTGACCCCAGGTGACAGGTGCCTGGGGATGGGGGCTTGGATGTTGGAAGCTCTCCGTGCCTCAGTTTGGTTACCCGCCATGGTTCTACAGGTTGTGGTGGGTAGGAGCAGGATCAGTTCCTCTGTGGGGCCTGTGAAGGGGTTGGCTGGCTGGTCTTGGTAGAAAAGGGGGTATCTTGGGACATCTCTCCCTGGCCCTACAGAGTGGGTGAGATCCACGGGCCAGGCAGGTCCCTGAAGGCCCTGGATGGCATGTGGGGGGCTGGGTAGATGGTGGATCCTTGTCAGTGGACAAAGACTTTGTTTATAGACAGTTGTGTGACCCAGTTTAGATAACCCAGTGGGGAAGCCAGGGATCAACAGCAACCCTGGCTGGCATTTCTGTTTCAGAGCCGATCTTTCTCCGCGGATGTGAGGCATGAATTGCTTTTTACTGCAGCTCCAGTGAGGGTGTGGTTCCTGCTTAGTTCCCATGGAAACTTGTTGCTGCTGCCCTTCCTTATAAGGCATATAGGGGAGCAACCTCCCCCCCTTCTCATTTTCCTCCTCCAGGGCATGTCTCTGAGCCATCTCCTGCTACAGAGATCAAAATCTCTGGGAATGAGAAGATTTATCTTTTAAGGCAAGGGCATTCTGAGATTTGATGTTGCCAAAAAGCATTCCTTTTAGAGTTTTCACTGCTACGCTGGGACAGAGGTGGGTCGGGTCCTGCCAAGACGTCCAAGAGCTGCTTTAATTAACTAATTAATTATCCTCCTCTCCTTTTTTTCTGGATAACACGCTCTGGTTTTTATCTTCAAGGTTTTGGGGGGGAAGGCTTGACTATGGTGTTTTACCTAAATGAAGCGAATGGACTTATGTCTGCATCCTGGGGTTTCTTTTGGTGCCCCATTGGTGCGGTTGCTTGGCCCCCCCGGGCCACTAGGGGACGCCGTTTTTCACTTAAACTTCGTCCTTCATAGAGTCATGGTGGCCGTTTTTGTTTGTTTGCTTTCTTAAGTTTTTTATCTTATTTGCATTAGTGTTTTGCCTGCATGTATGTCTTGTGAAGGTGTCAGATCTTAGAGTTACAGACAGCTGTGAGCTGCCATCTGGGTGCTGGGAATTGAACCCAGGTCCTCCAGAAGAGCAGTCAGCTGAGCCATCTCGCCAGCCCGTGTGGTCGTTTTTAAAGCTGGTCATTGGTTCTGTTTTGTGTTGAGGGGGGCTGTCATATTGTCTTTGGGGAAGATTTTTATTTTTTTAGTCAGTAACTTATAAAGCAGTGTTTGGTTGAGTTCAGATGAGATCCTGGTGACAGATATCTCTGTCCTCTTTGTCCCAGGGACATCCTGATCACCAGCGTGGATGCCATGACAACATTCAAGGACCTCTGTGAGGAAGTGCGAGACATGTGTGGCCTGCACCAGCAGCACCCGCTCACCCTCAAGTGGGTGGACAGCGAAGGTAGCCCCCGCCGTGGGATGGTCAGTCTGAACTCCAGGGCTTTGGCTAGGCAGCCTCCCCCAAGTACAGCTGAACTCGCTAGAGCCAACAGTTCCTAAATAGGGTGGCTGCCAGCGGGGTAAATAGGACCCGAGGCAGTCGGGGCAGCACTAAAAACAAGGCAAAAAGGGGGTGTTCCTGCTCCATGGGGGACTCAGCTCAGCTGCAGGGGAAGCTTAGTGCCACCTCCTGGCCCCCAGCTTACACAGCTCCGTCTCTGACTCGCCTTATCCTGGGGTGTTCTGGCAGCTGCTTTAGGAAGGACTGGCTCTTCGTTTCCCTAGAAGAACCGCGAGGGATCTGTTTGCCACCTCTTCATTTCTCTCTCTCTCTCTCTCCTCCCCTTCTTTCCCGTCTGTTACTTTCTTACTTCCTTTTCTCCCTTCTCATCTCTCTCTCTCCTCTTCCCTTTCTCCTTCTTTCTTCTCTCCCTCCTTTCTGCCCCTCCTCCGCCTCTCTTGCTTTCTCTGTGTCTGTCCTTGTCTCTCTTTCTTCCTCCTCTTTCTTTCCCACATTCAGACTCATAGAAACCTGGGATGGGACAAGGGGAGGTCAGGAGAGACTCCTTTTGCACAGCTGACTACAGCTGCCAGTGAGAGGCACCGTGGGGCAGGCAGAACACATGGCCTCCCCCATTTCAGCAGAACTACTGGTACCTGGGGCTGCTTGTACGCATCTTGATATCCATCAAGCCTAGAAGGCAAGGACCTTTTCCTTTACCCAGGCCACCTGGGAGGAAGTTCTAGTGCTTGCTTGCTGCCTAGCAGGTTCTTAGAGCTTCCAAGGCTGTGAGTGAACATGACTTCCTTCTGGGGGCTGATAGGTTCCTTACATGGGAAGCTGAGGCCCCATGAGGGAAAATTAACTCATTGGTTTGGATGGCTGTTGTGGAGTCTCTCACGCTTGCTCTGTGCTCACCATGAACAATGAGACTTTGCCCACCCAGACCTCTGTCTGAAGTGCTGAGTAGCTGAGACCTCTTTGCCTTCATACTTCAGTAGCCTCATTGGTGCCTCTTGCCTCCACCCCCTAGGCGACCCTTGTACCGTGTCCTCACAGATGGAGCTGGAGGAGGCCTTCCGCCTGGTCTGTCAGGGCAGGGATGAAGTGCTCATCATCCATGGTAAGTGAGGGCTGTGGGGGCAGGCTCTTCATCTGTCCACTTGGTCTGTCGAGACAAATGACTTAGTTTGCCTCCTGCTGCTGTGGCAAACACCGTCACCAAAGCCACCTGGGAGGAAAGGGTTTATTTAGCTTACACATCCCGACCACAGCCCAGCATTGAGAGAAGCCAGGGCGGGAACCTGGAGGCAGGAGCTGAAGCAGACACGCCTACCCAGGAGCAATATTGCCCACAGTGGACGAGGCCTTCCCTCGTCACACAGACTTGCCTAAGGGCCGATCTGATGGAGGCGTCGTCTCAGTTGAAGTTCCTAGATAACCCTGGCTTGTGTCAAGTGTACAGAACTAACCAGAACATAGCCTGAGGGGCTCTCCTCAACTAAGGGGATCTTTGACCGCCTACTGATTGGGAAGCCACATGGAGCCTGCCAGTCTAAAACATGATGTTCTTCTGTGCAAATGGAGGCAGCACTTTCATTTCCTGACCGCACGGTTCCAGATAATTACATATTTATAATTACAGAATAATTACAGAAACATACTAATTACAAACCGTTTGGCCTATAGTTCA
This sequence comes from Ondatra zibethicus, assembly GCA_004026605.1. NCBI lineage: Eukaryota > Metazoa > Chordata > Mammalia > Rodentia > Cricetidae > Ondatra > Ondatra zibethicus. The sequence goes on along the minus strand of PVIU01002198.1, from coordinate 74,142 downwards.
GGCCTATTACTAATGAGCTCTTACATCTAAATTAACCCATTTCTATTAATCTGTTGCCACGTGGCCATGGCTTTTACCCGTCTGCTGGCATGTTGTTCCTTGGGCTCTGTTCACATCCTCTCTCAACTCTGCCGCTCCTCATCCGAGTCCTTGGTGTGATTGTTCCACCTCACCCTATCCTGCCTGGCTATTGGTCAAGCAGCTTTTATTATTTACCAATGGGAACAGTGCCTATTTACAGCGTACAGAAGCATCCCTTGGCACTTATGTACTTTTAAAAGTAAATTTATGGGACTGAAGAGATGGCTTAGTGGTTAAGAACACTTGTCCTTGCAGAGGACCTGGGTTCTGTTCCAAGCACACACACGGTGGCTAACCAGTGCCTCTTCTGACTTACGCAGGCTCCCACATGCATGTGGTACACTCACATTGAATCAGAGACACACACGTACACATAAAAATAAATTAATTAATTAGAAATGTATTGTTTCTTGTCTTTATCGATCGTGTGCATGCACGGGTGCCACAGTCCATGTGTAGAGATCAGAGGACAACTTCCACGAGTTGGTTCTTCGTGACGTAGGTCCCAGGGATCGGAGCTCAGTTCCTCAGGCTTGATGGTAGGCACCTTCACACCCTGAGCCATCATGCTGACACAGACTTACGTTCTGCTGGGCCTCATGGCACAGGCTTGTAGAGAAACGGAGGTAGAGAGACTGAGAATGTTCAAGACAAACTTGTGCCGTAGAGTTCATGAATGCCAGCTTGGACAGCTTAGTGAGACTTGGTTTCAAAATAAAAGTAGGAAGGGCAGGACCAAAGACGTAGACTCAGTGGAAGAGAGCCAACCTAGCGTTCTCAAGAACCCAGGTTCAATTCTCCGCGTAGCTTTTAAAAGTCGGTTTTCAAGATAATCGCTGTCCTTTCTTGCATCTGGGTTACTTTATTAATGAGAACTGCTAGTTTTCCTTTGATAGCTCTGCTCTTCAAAAGCCTTTTTTCCCCTGGAACCTTACAAGTCGGGTTTGAACACGTGGGCTTTTGAGGTTCTGCTGAGGAAGGTCTTCCAAGAGTGGTCTCATGGGAACTGTGGAGAGCGCTTTGACCAGGGCAGGACTTTGCCTGAGAGAGTGTTAACGGTACACTGATTACTAACCTTGTCCTTTTCTTTCTTTCTGTCCAGTTTTCCCAAGCATCCCAGAACAGCCAGGCATGCCTTGTCCTGGGGAAGACAGTGAGTGTTCAATTTCCTTTCAATTTTACTTTGTTTTTACTTTACGTTATATGGTGTTCTGCCTGCTTGTGTGTCTGTGAGCCAAGTGAGCACCTGGTACCTGCATAGGCCAGAAGAGGGCGTCAGATCCCCTGAAACTGGAATCATAGTTATCAGCCCCCATGTGGGTGCCAGGAATCAAACCCAGATTCTCTGCTAGAGCATCCAGCACTCTTAACCACTGAGCCATCCCTTCATCCTGAGTGCTCCATTTTTAAATTTCTAACATGCGCCACGTGCTATAGGTAGCTGATCCGTCGTATCAGGGCGGTGGGTGGGTGCCTTGTTTGAAGCCGGGGGGACCCCAAGTCGTTTACCTTAATGAGGAATCTCACCTCAGCGTGAATAGTACCGTAACCTCAAGAGCTCTTTCACTTTGACTGGCTACCCCCCCCCCCCCGTCATTTCCATGGATATGATGTGGCTGACTGGTGCTTTGTCGGCAGTTGGGGAGGTGAGGGAAAGAGGTGTGGTCGGCCTGGTTGTCAGGTGGCACAGTAGAAGGTCCACAAAGCGCCCTGGTTTGTCCCACGAGGAAAATGCCCAGGCCAGGACACCTGGACTCTGCACCTATGCATCTGTACCGCTGTATCTGCTCCATGCGGACCACTCTGGGCCTGGCCTTCTTGTCCTCTTGCTGTCTTGTGCTGATCTGTTGATTTCCCCTGCACCCCGCCATCCCCGTTGGTCAAAGATGAGGGAAGCAGGTCCCAGGAGTGGCGGGATCCAAGGGGAGCTTTGCCTTTGCCTCTGATTGCGTCCTAGAGGCCGTGCTTGGGTGTTAAGGGTTACAACTCTTGGCTTCCCTGGCCGATGAAGAACCTGAAGTTGCACAACCCAGTGCGATTAGGAGGCAGGTGCTTAGCCCATGTGTTTTACCTCCGGTGGGATGGGGAACCGGCCCAGGCCCAGGGCCACAGGGAAGGAAACCAGGAGAGATTATCAGTCAGGTGTGTGTGGGGGGGTTGCCTAAAGAGGCCTTTCTCAGACTGGGTGGTGTGGAACACATGACACAGGACTTTCCTGCCTAAGTCCCAGGTAGCCCATGCAGAGTCCTTAGGGCAGGTGGCCAGCGTGTTCCATGCCCTTGTGGAATACTCCTTCTCCAGATCCCTCCCTCTGGGGTGCCCACGTCCCATGGAGGGAACAGGCATCCGGACAGCGTATGTATGAGTATGTAAAACAGTAACATAAAGCATGGGCTGGCAAGATGGTTCAGTTCTTGCCTGATGACCTGAGTACAATCCCTGCAACCCAAGTAAAAGTAGAAGGAGACAGTCAGCCCTACTGTGTTGTCGTCTACCTCCAAACACACCGGTGGTACATGGTACTCAACACACATCATACGCACATACACGTCACACTATGGCACACATATGCCTGTACTCACATACATCATACACGCATATATATGCTCACACAATGATAACAAAGTTCTAAAATTAAAAAAGAAGGATCAGGAAAAGTGTAGCTCAACAAACGCCATTTTAAAAAACGAACAAGCTAAAGCAGCTGAGGAGGTAAGATGAGGTCGTCCTGTCCATCCCATTCCTTGACCTTCACACTGCGGGTCAGCAGGGACATTTCGGGTAGTGCCTGGCTGTCACCGGCGTGGATTTTTGGCTGTGGTAACAAGATTATGTTCATGTGTTCTACCTTACATCCAGGCGGCCCCTGTAACCACAGGGGCTAGGGGATTTGTGCTTCTGTCTCAGCTCTGTCACAGGGTACAGCTCTGTGTTTGTGTGTAGATGCTGTAGGGAAGGTGCCTTGAACGGGTGGCCTGTTACCATACAGCACTGCCACTGGATGTCTAAGAGCTTGGGGTCTCAGTTGAAGTGGAAGCTGGGTGTGACGAGGTGGGTCCATTTTGTCCTGTGGGCATGCAGAAAATGCGGCTGAGCCTTAAGAAGGGCTGACCCAGTCACACGAGTAGGTCCTTGAGATGCTTGCTGGGGTGGCTCAGTCTCTGATAGACACTCAGTTTTGTCAGACATTCCATGGAAGCTTTGCTGAGTGTAACATGAGAGCCTGCTTGTCGGGGTTTCTGTCCTGCCCAGTTCCCACAGCCGTTTAGCCCCAAAGAAAATCACACAGATGTTTCCATAAAGTATAAACTGATTGGCCCATTAGCTCAGGCTTTTTATTTACTCTTATAACTTATATTAGCCCATTATTCTTATCTATGTTAGCCACATGGCTCAGTACCTTTTTCAGCGGGGCAGGTAACATCCTGCTTCTTCTGTGGTCTGGGCAGGACCACGGAGGAATGGGCTTCCTCCTTCCCAGCATGCTTCTGTTCTCATTGTCCCACCTTTACTTCCTTTCTGGTTGTCCCACCTATACTTCCTGCCTGGCCATTAGTGTTTATTTAAAACATGATTGACAGAATACAGACAATTCTCCCGCACCAGCTGAGTACCACAGGAGATGGATGGATGATTGACAAGCCAGGGTCTTCCTCTTGCACTTAGGACTGTTCCTTCCCTGGCTGGCTGGTGCACTGGGGTATAGAATGCCTTCATCTCCTTGTGGTCTGGACTGTGTGAAACAATAGAATCCTGACATAGGGTCTCCCACTCTGTGTGTTGATGTGATGGGGGAAAAGCCATTAACCAATCACATCAAGTTGGGGTGTGGCCACTTGGACCCCAGGTAGAAAATCGAGAGAACACAGATGGATAGGACTTCGGCGTGAGTAGCGTGAGTTTCCCCCCTTTTTCCATTCATTAAAAATACCCGTTCCTATTGAGCTGGCGTGGTTATTGATTTGTGCCTACTTAATACTTCTTCATTGATGTTCTGTTTTCCCCAGCGTGTAACCCTTCCCACTTGATGTTTGTACCCGTCTTTGGCATGCCAAAACCCTGTTCTTGTCACCAGAGGGAACCGTGTGACTTTGCTGCCTGCAGGGACATTTAGGGACATTTGTGTTTATACTTTTGCTGAGGGTCAATGAGGAGGGTCCGCCTGGTGGGATGTTTGTTTGTTTTTCGAAAAACTACTTAGCTTTTCTGTTTCTCAATCTTACAAACTTTACACTGCTTTTGTAAGTTTCTTTTCTGAATTTGGTAACAAGGAAAACTGTAAAACTGTAACTATCTAGTCTTTGATCCCCACCAGAGACCCAAGAAGGATAAAATATTACCTGAGTTTCCCTGCATAGCTTTGGAGCCTGTCCTGGAACTAGCTCTTGTAGACAGGCTGGCCTCGAACTCACAGAGATCCGCCTGCCTCTGCCTCCCGAGTGCTGGGATTAAAGGTGTGTGCCACCACTGCCGGGCGTGCCTGGTGGGATGTAAATGAGGGTAAACCTCCTTGAGCTTCAGTGGGAGATGGATGGACAGACACATGGATAGATCACAGCCAGAGGTGGATACCAGTTTGAAAACTTTGCAGGACCTGGTTGCCTTGGAACAAGGGAGTATCTGGCTGAGAGTGCCATGCTGACCAGTTGGAACAGGCTTTTTGGGACCGCCAGTCCCCAAATCATGACATAGAAACTTAATAATTATGAAAACTCGTCCTTCGCTTAGGCTTGTTTCTAACCAACTCTCATAACTTAAATTAAGCCATTTCTGTTCATCTGTGTGCTGTCACGTGGCTCATGGCTGTTACCTCTCCTCCTGCACGTCCTGCTTCCTCTGCATCCGGCTGGCAACTCCATCTTTCTTCTTCCTAGAGCTCTCTCTGTCTAGAAGTCCTGCCCATACTTCCTTAAACCAACCACAGTGATGCATCTTTACACTGTAAAGGAATATCCCACATTTCTAACACAGTAAAACTATATACAATAAGAGCAATTATCAGTAAGAATTATATTTACAATGTCCATTTAATTTACATTTGGCAAATTTAGAGAAAATACTCCACTGTCTGTCTTATCTTAGTTCACAGTTTTATACCTAAGCCATTTTTTTGTCACAAATTGTATTATCATCCTAAAAAGATTTTTTTAAGATTTATTTATTTATTTATTATGTATACAATGTTCTGCCTGCATATATGCCTGCAGGCCAGAAGAGGGCACCAGGTCTCATTACTGATGGTTGTGAGCCACAATGTGGTTGCTGGGAATTGAACTCAGGACCTTAGGAAGAACAGGCAGTGCTCTTAACCACTGAGCCATCTCTCCAGCCCCCTAAAAAGATCTTTTAAACATCTTTTTAGATAAACTACTTAGCTTTTCTGTTTCTCAATCTTACAAACTTTACACTGCTTTTGTAAGTTTCTTTTCTGAATTTGGTAACAAGGAAAACTGTAAAACTGTAACTATCTAGTCTTTGATCCCCACCAGAGACCCAAGAAGGATAAAATATTACCTGAGTAAACAGGAAGTATAGAGAAAGCAGCTTCTAAAACTATAGAAATGACAGAGTCATCTGGCTGCCTAGACAGTCACCCAAGGTTCCTCTGCAGCGTTGAGGCATCCATCTGCAGCCTACAGGCCTAGAATGTCTGACGGATTTTTCTGTGAAGCAGGAGTTTTTGAAGGACTGTCCTACTTTTCCTGGCAAAGTCTGGCAGTTGCTTTCTTTTGTGTCCTTCCTGTCCAGTTTGGACAGCATACTGTCAGCAGTCAAGGCAAGGGAGTTTCTTGCCCAAATAGCTAACTTTCACCACAGTGGAAGCAAACTTCATACGGAGTTTCTTTAATGCCCTTCATCATTTTTTGAAATAAATTGGTGCTGCCAGGAACAGATGGATCACACTGTCATGAAACCCTTGTATTATTAAAACATTATAAATGCCATATTCTGTATGTCTTTGAAGTGTTTGAAGATCTCCTATTATCTAAAATATATCTCTGTATAACCTTGAGAACATACCTAACATGGCTATAACTTTGATGTTATAGATGACTATTAACCTGTCTTTTTTTATTCTAAATAGCTTTCAAAGACTAAAACTTTACATTATAATCTTAAATGAACTGCATATGTATAATACTTTAAATAAGAGTAGACACATATATAATTATAACTATAACCTTAAATTTGTATCAATATACATAAATCCATATAAATGCAAAATATTTGAGACTAGTGCTTATTCTTGTAGGTTTTCTAGGTTTATTTCTTTATGTCTGTAGCCAGGATTTTCAGGGGGTCTCCCCCAGTCAAACCTGATTCTCTTTAACTTTGAATGGATCCACAACCTTTTGTTTAATCTCTTCCCCAAAGCAATACATTTTCTGACTTCCATTTTAGGATTAAGGTATCCCTAAAGTGTGCAGGCTGCTTAGTTCAGCAGTCCCTTCTACAATCCTGTGCCTCTCAGCCACTGTCATTCTCTGTTCATTAGCATTCAAAAAATTAAAAGTTACCAAAGCACCATGCAATGTCCAAACTCCCAGTGTTATAATTTTCATCCTTATGTAACTTTTTTACATTACTTTGTTGTCTTTTAAAAGACTTATTATTTTTAAACTATTTTTTATGACTGTCTGAACCCATTTTTTCTTTCTTCAGCATCAAAGCACATTTTAAAACCTATTGTACCTTTTTAGAGTTTTGGTTTTTTTTAATGTGTGTGTCTGGACCTGGCTTTACTAAGCATCTGCAGAGTTTTCTGACCACACGAGGCAAATCTGCTATGTCAGCTGCATCGCGGCTTAGCTTAGCGCATGGCGCTGGTGGTTGGCTCCAGCCTGCAGGTAACATCCAGTAGCCACATCTGTTCGTGCTGGTGAGCACCAGCCTGCCTGAGAGACTGCAGGACTGGGAAGCTACATCTGTCTCCTTGTCCAGAGCTTTTCTTATCTTTCTCAGGCCCTATGTTTGGATATTTGAGTCCCATGTTGGATGCTATATGTAGACGAATTGGGGGGCGGGGGGGGAGGAGGCACTAGCTCACAAAAAAAAAAAAACAACAAAACAACACAGAGACTTATTATAAAAGCTTGGCCTATAGCTTAGGCTTGTCCCACTCACTCTTATAACTTAAATGAACTCATTTCTACTCATCTGCCTGTTGCCACATGATGCATGGCTTTTACCTGACCTCCTGCATGTCTTGCTCTCTCTGCATCTGACTGGCGATTCCCCCTTTCTTCTTCCCTAAGACTTCTCTGTCCACAGAAGTCCTGCCTAACCGCTTCCTGCCTGGCTGTTGGCCATTCAGCTCTTTATTAAACCAATCACAGTGGCGCATCTTCACACAGCGTAAAGGAATAGTCCACAACATTTCCCCTTTTTGTCTAAATAAAGAGGAGAGGTTTTAGCTCCTTATATAATAAAACCATATACATTAAGAACAGTTATCAAGTAAGAAATGCATTCACAATGTCGGTTCTCGGCAGGTCTCCTCTCAAACCCCTGCACCCTTGGGACTGGTCAGGCTCTAACTGACTTCTAAACTAACTCTCTGAATTGTAAAGTGTGTAATTAACATTTACCACTTGGAAGCAAACTACTTAGCAGCATTTAGAGTGTTCCCAATGCTCAGCTGCCACCGCCCCAAGCCCATTCCAGAATGCACCCCACCCTCCAGCAGCCACTTGCTGGCTCTAGCTTGGGCCCCTGACCTGCTTCCTGGGTCTGTGGGTTTGTCTGCTCTGGACATTTCGTACAAAGAGACTCACATGCTCCATGGACTGCTTCTTTCTGTCAGTAGCCTCTTGAGGTTCTTCTGTGTTGTAGCATGTTAGCACTCCATCCCTTTTGTTTGTTTGTTTTTAATTTTTAAATTTCTGGCAGAAACACGTTATTAAATTTTTATCACCCAATCTTTTTCTTTTTTCCTTTCTTTTTCTTTCTTTCTCTCCCGGCACCCCCACATGGAGATCTCAGTGATCTAGGTTGCCTTTGAATTCTTGGCTCAAAGCAGTGTTCCTGCCCCAGCTTCTGGAGTAGCTGGGACTACAGCATCCTCCGCCTGCATTTGAACTTCTTGAAGTTGGTGTATTTTCTCTTCTGTTGCCTGGTGCCCTGACGTGATGCCTTTGCTTGCGTTTTCTTCTACAGCTTTATAGTTTGAGCCCTAATTATGTGTGTGTGTGTATATGCGTGTGTCTGGTGCACCAATGGAATCATGGCGTATCACGGGCTAGGTAAGAACTTTGTTGCAAAGCCTCACCCACGGTCTTAAAGTTTTGTGGGTTTTGTTTCATCTTTGAGTCATTGATCCATATTAGATTAGTTCCTGTGTTTCATGTCTGGTAAGAGTCTAACTTTTGCCCGTGCTATTGAAAAGATTTTCCTTTGCCTGATGAAGGTCTTGTCACGCTTGTTAACTGTTTTCGTGTATATGAAAGGATTTGTTTCTGGGCTTTCTGTTTGCCATGGTTCGATTATGAAATGCCAACAATAGGCTCATGTGTTTGAAGGCTTGGTCCGTAGCTTAGACTTGTCCCGCTAGCCTTTGTAACTTAGCTGTCTGGGGAGTTTTGAAACCTTTTGGAGTGGCGCTAGAGTGTTATAGCTCAGGTTCTTGTCCGAGCTCTCTGGTCCCTGGTTCACCATGGTATGAGCAAGTTGTCACACGCTCCTGCCACCACGGAGCTGCCATGCCTTTGCCCACGTGGTGGACTCTGCTTTGTCAAACCAAACAAACCTCTTCTCCCACACATATCTCTTATCTGGAAAGTGATAACCGACTGCACCGTTCCACTGGCCCGAGCATAAAGTGGCTGATGTGGTTATTGTAACTTTGCAGTGAGGTGTTTTTTTGTTTTGTTTTGTTTTTAATTCGTTTGAGATAAGGTCTCATGCATCTGAGGTTGGTCTCAAATTTGCTATGTTGCAAAGGATGACATTGAATACTGATCTTTCTGCATCTGCCCAGACTGGAGAAGTGCAAGGTACTGAGCATATAGCATGGTGGTAGAGTACTTGTCTGGGATATGTAAGGGCCTAAATTCAGTCACCAGTAACACACACACACACACACACACACACACACACGCACACACGCACACGCACAGTCCCCATGCACTCTGTTTTGACTTCTGGGAACCTTAATATTTCTTTCTTTCTGTTTTGTTTTTTGATTTTTTGTTTGTTTGTTTGTTTGTTTTTGGGTTTTCAAGACAGGGTTTCTCTGTAGCTTTGGAACTTGCTTTGTAGATCAGGTTGGCCTTGAACTCACGGAGATCTACCTACCTGTTTTCTGAGTGCCGGGATTAAAGGCGTGCACCACTACTACCTGGCTCCTCTTTTTTCTTAATTTTAAAATGGGATTTTGTTTGTTTGTTTGTATTTTGGTTGACTAGATTTTGTCAGTGGGTTGTTTTGTACTTATTGAGATGATCATGTTTGTTTGTTTGTTTTCAAAACTCCTGTGCTGGGAACAGATTGAGGGAGTGGCTCAGTAGGAGGGTAGTGGCCTGGTCTTCAGAAGGCTTTGGTTCCATCCCTAGTATTGGAGAGAGGAAAACAAAAATGAATTTATGTGACATTCGTGTGGCTACCATCTTATTGGCTACCATATGTACAGTATGACTGTGCAGGTAGGGGAAGTGTGTAGTGCCTCAGTTTCCCCCTCTCTAAGTGAGGGCTGTAAAACTCATGACCTTTTGGGAGGTAAAGAACAGGGGGATCAGAAGTTCAGTGTTCTCTAATGAGTTTGAGCCTAGCCTTGACTAGTCTGAGACCCTGTCGCAGTAAAACAAAACGAAGAGCCATAAAAACAAAGCCATCACTGGATTATGTTCAGGGAAGCCAATTCTCTGATAGTCCGCTGTACCTACCAGCTGGTGATCAGGTGCAAACAGGAGTTCCCTACCCAGTGCCGGCAATTAAACCTTTGCATAGTCCTTCCCTTGCCCTGGAGATTGGGAGGAAGTGAGCCAGGCTCAGGGTGGGTGGGAGTTATGGCTCACCAGGTGATTGGCAGGTAAATCGAGGTAGATCTTGGTAGACTGTTGCCCTGAGCAAACATTGCAGAATCTCTTCCAGTTCCGCACGACTGGCTAGTATATAGTATTTATAGGTAGGCCTATTGTTTCGTTAAAAATCTACTTTCATTCAGACTTGTCTCAAATTATTTGCAACAAATTGGGAAGCTACTTTTGCTCTTAAAATAGGCTCCTAACAAAATTAGCAACCAAGCCATGCAGCCTGCATTTTCTAGAGTTTTTGCAAAACTGGATAGTTTGGGCTGGGCTGGAGGAGAGAAATTGGCCAGACAGTGTTTGTGATGTGGTGCTAATTTTTATGTTAGACACATTTTTTTCTTGTTGAGGTCCCTCATGGATGTCATGGTTCAGTTATCGTATGATTTTATAATCTTAGTCAAGGGCTTACCAGCTTTCTAGCCCAGGACCAGGAACTAAGTAATTTTGGCTCTGTGGTTTGTGCAGCCTCTGTCTTAACCAACAGCTCCTCTCATTGTATTGGACCTCAGTGAGTATCCCAATAAAACTTTCACAGACACTGAAGTCTATTTCAGATATGGGCTTGATTTTCAAAATATTATCATCTTATTTAACCAATTAAAAATATAAGGCTTTGGGGTTTTTTGTTTTGATTTTTCGTTTTTGTTTTTTTAAGGGCTGGAAATTTAGTCCACAGCTTTGTACAGACTAGGCAAGTGTTCTACTACTGAACTACACCCACAACCCTTGGGTTTTTTTGTTGTTGTTGTTGTTTTGTTTCGTTTTGACACAAGGTCTCACTTTGTCGCTTAGGCGGGCTTTTCATTTGCAATCCTCCTACCTTAGCCTCTCAAGTGGTAGAATTACAGGTCTGGAGTACCAGGGGCTGTGCTCTGCTATGCCTTGTTTGCAGAAGAGGGGCCTTGAGTGCCATGTTTATAAGTTTCCCTTTTTCTGAAGTGCCTTGTGCACAGCTGGTCAGCTGCCAAAAGAGGGAAGCTTTGTCCGCAGGAGCTGCGATCGGAACCCAGAGTTTAGGCAAACAAACGCAGACCTGTGAGTTGATGCTTCTGTGCTGCAGACATGGCATAGCCAGCAGGTCGGGGTTGGCCATCCCCGAGGAGGGGGTCCTGGGTGAGCTTCAGGCCCGAGTACTCGTGGGAAGGCATGGGGTCAAGCAGTCCATCACTGACTTCCAGTCTGTCTGGGACACCAGGTTGGCTATAGCCCAGCAAGACAGCACCGTAAGTTAGGTCCTACACTGTCACATTATGTGACGGACCACCTCCTTACCTTGGCCTCCATGAGTGTAGTACCAGGCCAGTGAGATTCGCTCAGTTCCCTGGGAAAACTCTTTCCTGTTTCTACATGGAGGGTAGCCCACTGTTATTCTCCTTGTGGTGGAGTCTATGTAATGGATGCACCTACAATATGCAAAGGCCATTCGACCTTTGCATTCAATGCAGGATTTGGCCTGCATTGAATGGGCCGTAGTCCTCTCATCCTGGGCACTGGACAGTCCCTCAGTGCTTGGGACCCTTGGGCTTTTGTGTGGAGCCATCTGATTGCATAGCATAGACCATTGTTATGCCTGGAGCTGCTGCACCCAGAATCCCAGCCTGGTGCTGATTGGGAGGACCCTAGCCACCTGGGGTGTTTCCCCAGATGTGGCATTTTAGAGACTGCTAAGTGTGAGCCCTCCTTGGCTGGGCTCTGGCTGGCTCTCCTCCTGTCCGGCAGGCTCGGAACAGAGACGCTTGTTTTCGTGTGACGTCAGCTCCTCCGTATCCATGCCGTGTTTTAGTTTGTGCCTCAGCTGCCGGCTGTAGCTTCCCAGGGGAGCCGGGTACCACCCGGGCCTGGAGACATGAGGAGGCAGAGATGTGAGAGGCGGGGAGCAGGACAGCCAACCTTCTATTAGATGTCTGCTCCTCCAGCAGTAGCCCACCCTGCCTATTGTCGATCTGGAGACCCACCCCGCCTATTGTCGTCCGGGAGGCCAGGGTCGCAGCATCGGCTCCTTAAAGGGACGGAAGATGCCTCCTTGCACGCCCACCTTCGGTAGAGCATAAAGAATTTCTGTGCTGGGGAGGCAGCAGAGAAAGCCGGTAAGTAATGCACGACTCTCCTGTGGGTTTTCCACCAGGCCTAAGGTGGTGGCGTTGCAGGCCTCACGGATGCAGTGGCCGGGGCCGCAGAGCACAAGTCAATGCTTCAGGTCTCATCTTGGCTCTGCCACAGCCTGTGTGTTGCACAGATGTTCCAGCACGGAGTCGACCAGGGCATGCATGGATGCTGCTGCAGCATCTCGCGGTGGCAGCGATGTCGGGCAAAGCACGCCAAGAGGCTGTTGTCTTCCCTGGTGACAGGTTTTCAGAAAAATAAACCATAGTGAAGCATGCCGAGCTGCCTGTGCAGCTGACTGGAACACGAGGGAAGGAGATGGTGCACGGATGGTACGTGCTGGAGGCCTGGGGTGGGCAGAGCTGCTGTAGAGCCCAGCGAGGTCCTGGGAAGCCTCTCTCCTCACTTAGCTTAGCCCTGGGGAGCCTCCGGCAACTGGGCAGTGTGTTGCTGTGACTGGGATTTTGCAGCCGGGAATCTGTGTCGTGGTTAGAGGGAACATGCATCTCCGTCGCTTCCTTCTCGCCCTGCATTGCTGCAAGTGGCTGGATTAGTGGGACCACAATGGTGAGGTCTGGTCTCCCGCCTGGCACTCAAACAACCAGCACCTGTTTCCATAAACAAGCGCATCTCTGGCTTGTCGTCTTACAGGGGCGAGCCTGCCCTGCCTTTCTGAGCGGTGGCTTTGCACGGGCAGCAGCCTCCTCGTGTTGGAGTCTGGGTGACACGAAAGGAAGGGACTGACGTGCACCCGGGTTCTCGGATGTCGGCAGGCAGTGCGGCCTCGGCGCCCCGTTTTCTGCCCTGAGATGGTTGGAGGTAGATTGAGATGGGTCTGAGGGCTGTTCGGGATTGAGGGCGAGGGGCATGCATGGGAATGGGATGCTTTTCTGACGACCATTTTGCAAGGTTTTTTGCTTTTTTGTTTTTTTTTTTTTTAAACAAAAACAACTACCAGCTTCCCCTCCCAAGCTGGCAGGGGCCTTCGGGCCTGGAGAACCAGGTTGTCCAAAGGCATCACTCCCTCATTTGCAGTGTGCAGAGAGACATTACCCCCCACCCCCCGCCCTCCTTCGGGGGTGTATAGACTGCCCTTCCCCCAGGCATGGGCTGTTCCATGCAACCAGAATAGGTCTCAAGGGTGGCTTGTTTGTTTTGGGTCCTAGAATTATTAAATGTGGCCTGTGGATGGGTTTGAGGCAAGAACAGCTAGCAGGGGTGTTTGCTTGCTTGCTAGGGAGGAGAAACGAGCTGTGTCATAGTTTCTCTGGGCCGTATGGGTGCTGTGGCCTCTTTCCGTTTGCAAGACGGCTTGCTTGCAGCGCATAGCCAACTTGAACCCTCAGCAAGTGGACATGTAACCAGGGTCTTCCTGGTAGGTTCTGGCCCGGTGCTCCTTGGCAGTTTCACAGAAGCATGGTGAGGGACAGCTCCCGGGAACCAACAGGCCCTCCTCGCAAAGCTATCCCTTAAGGATGCTGGCAGAACACAGAGTGGGTCGTGGCTGTGTTGTTACCTGTGTTTGTGTCCTGACCGAGTCTGCATAGAGACCACCTTCTTGTCTAAGTGGCATCGGCTTCCAGCGGACCCTTTTCCCGTCTCTGTAAAGTTCAGAGGCACCAGTAGTTATGTAAGAACTTAGCTGTGAGCTCCGATCTTGCCTCCTAGACTTTGTCCCTGAGCCTCGGGCTGCTACCTTAAAGCACTTGCTGGCCTGCCTGTCATTCCTGCCATGCAGGTTGGCGTGTCCATGGGGTCCCTGGAGCTCCTGCCGGTTCATTCCAAGAGCTGCAGGTAGGTGCCCAGTAGCTTCAGGCCTCCGGCTGGGGTGTAGGAACCATTGGAGTTGGCCGTGGGGCCAGTGAATGTTCTTGGAAGTTTTCCCACATCGTGTTGTCTTAATCTCTGATACGTCTGTGGAGTGTTCTGGGCACCGCAAATGAGCCAAGGTCTGACCACAAGGAGACTGTCCAGGGGTTTGGGCTCCAAACTGTCCTAATATAGAGTGGTTGTTCCCTTTGCTGACCTGGATCTGTTGTGAGGATGTTACTGAGCAAGGACCATCTTGGGTGAGGGGAACACCTCTGAGTAGGCCGTTTCGTGGGGCAGTATCTGAAGAACCGAGACTATTTCATCTTTGAACTTGTCCCATGGTGCTCCTAGGCATTGATGGTTCTGGCATTGTCTTGTTCACTTAAGGCCTCTTGCTGTCTCATGCCACAGGGCCTTTTCTTGTACCGTGTCCTCCTTTCCTGGTAGGATAAATGGTACTAGGGCCAATCGTTCCCACAAATTCACTTCCTAGGAAAGTCAAGAACCTCGAGGAGTGCAGCTCTTGGCTAAGGGGTCAAGCAGGGAGCAGGCTCAGGTGTGTTGCTTTTAGAAGGCTCAGAAAAGCCTTGTCCAAAGTGAGCTGTCTCTGTCTGTCACTTTTTCAGTTCTGATCTAGAGACAACCTGGCATCCCCCTGCCCCAGTATGTTTGGACACTGTGTTTTATTTTTAGGACTACCCTAAATATGTGGAGTAGGGCACCTCATTATGACAAGCTGCCTTCCTGCTTCTGTCTCTGAGGCCTCTGCAGAATCTGCCAGATTCCACCCCCCTCCAGGTGGCCACGGGGAACCAGGTGCCCGTTGGAACAGAGACAGGTGTGTGACAGTGTGAGACAGTCTCCAGTGTGACAGCGGAGCGTTTCCGTTGCCACACGGTGTCAGGAGGCTGCCTCAGTTTCCGTTTGTTTCTTTATTGTTTTGTTTTTATGGTGTGGGGTTTGAATGTGTCTGATCTTGTGTGTGTGTGTGTGTGTGTGTGTGTGTGTGTGTGTGTGTGTGTGTGTGTGTGTGTGTGTGTGTGTGTGTGTGTGTGTGTGTGTGTGTGTGTGTGTGTGTGTGTGTGTCTGTGGAGACCAGAGCCAACATCAGTGTCTTCTCTTTTCACCTTCTCTTACTGAACCTAGAACTCATCAGTTTATCTAGACCGGCTGGCCACAGCGCTCTGGGGACCTACCTGCCTCTGCCTCCCCAGCACTAGACTTGTTACAGATTCCTGGGTACCAGAAATCCAGACTCGGATCCCTGTGCTTTCGTGACAAGGACTTTACCAACTGAATCATCTCCTTTTTAAATGTCTCTTTTACTGGAGGTTCTGAAAAGTCTGGTTTCCAACAAGATGGAGCCACCGTATGTTGGCAAGCAATGAAGGATCTGAGTGGGGTACAGGCTGCCAGTTGCCTACCTCTGGCTGTCCTGGTCATGGTCCCTGGACCACTGCCTCACTCGCTCTGCGGTAAAATAGGTTCATGATGGGCAGAGCCTATGTCTTGTCCTGGTCAGAAAGCTGTCCTGGTGAATGCTTGTTTGTAAACTCAGCATTGTGCATTATTTTTGCTCAATTTTTAGTTTAGTTTTGCTTTTTTTTTTTTTTTTTTTTTTTCCCCAAGACAAGGTCTCACTGTGTATTCCTGGCCTGTCTACTTACACTTACTCAATATGAAGACCAGGCAGGCCTCAAACTCACTTCTGCCTCCTGGGTTTAAAGGTATATATCAGCGTGCTTGGCTGTAACTAAATGTTTATATTGAGCTTGCATGTTTCTGTTTTACTGCTGTGGATGGAAGGGGCCAGGGCCCCATTTCTCTCAACCTAGTCTGACTTTTATTTCTTCTTGGGATTATTTCTACCATGGCAGGGTTTTTTGGTTTTTGGGTTTTTTTTTTTTTTACTTTTATTTCCAAGTTTCTCTGTAACACATTTGTGCAGCTATTTATAGGCTTTTTTAAAATCTGAATTGATTCTCATTTGCTGCCCTCCCTGGACCTGTCCATTCAGCCCTACCCGTCTCTGCCCCCTCCCCCAATATGGTTGAGGTTTTTGTTTCTTTTCTTTTTTTGTTTTTTGTTTTTTTTTGGGTTTTTTTTTTGTTTGTTTGTTTGGTTTTTAAGACAGGGTTTCTCTGCAGCTTTGGATCCTGTCCTGGAACTAGCTCTTGTAGACCGGGCTGGCCTCAAACTCACAGAGATCCACCTGCCTCTGCCTCCCGAGTGCTGGGATTAAAGGCGTGCGCCACCACCGCCCGGCGAGGTTTTTGTTTTTTAAAGATAACATGTGCCCGTATGGATGCAGTGTCCAGGGATATCAGAAGAGGGCATCAGATCCCCTGAAATTACAGTTAAAGACAGTTGTGAGTGACCTTGTAGGTGCTGGGAACCAAACCCAGGCCTGCAAGAATTAAGCAAGTGCTCCTAACTGTTGAACCATCTCTTGCTCCCCCATTTACTGTTTAATCCTGCACGCTATTAACCATACAGTCACTTTCCCACTTTCAGGAAACTTTTGGTCTTCCTTGGAGCGTTCCTGGTTTGTCTCCCAGAATTGCATTTTGTTTTTATTGGTTTGGTTTGGACAGGGTCTCATGCTTCCCAGGTTGGGCTCAAGGTGGATATGTCCGTGAGCCGGCCTTGAGCTGTGGGTCCTGCTGCCGCGATCTCTGGCAGCTGAGCTACATCCTAGCTTCTCTCAGCTTTTAAATTTTTTAAATTTATTAGTGTGTGCACGTGCGTGTGCGCGTGCGAGAGAGAAAGATAATGCACATGATGTGTGTGTGTGAGTGTGCTGCGGCGTGTGTGAAAGGCAACTTTTTGAAGTCGGTTCTTTCTATTTTTTTGTGTAGTTTAATTTTATTTTTTGCCACTTATAACGAAGAATACTTCAGGCCAGTGCTGTGGTTTCTCAATGATGTTTCTAAGAGAAAAAGGAGATAAAGTCCTCTCTCAACTATGGTGACGGGTGTGCCTCAGTTTCTCAGCCTCTAGGAAGTCACTTGCCCTGGCAGGGTTAGCACATGAGCTTAACAGAAGTCCTTTCTTTGCACACCTGTGCTAAAGAAGGGTTCTTTCTCTATTTTTATTTATTGTTTTATTGTTGCCTGGATGGGCTTTATTTTAGTGGTGGTCATTTTGGTTTGCTTGTTCCGCCTTCTTTTATTAAATTCTTCTCTCATATATTATATCCCACCCGCTGTTACCCCAGTGCGGCGTTAATCCCAGCGCTCAGAAGGCAGAGGCGGGTAGATCTTCATGAGTTCCAGGCTGGCCCGGCCTACAGAGCGAGTTCTTTCTACTTTTGACATGGGTTGTGGGATTCAGACTCAGGTCTTGACCACTGAGCCATCTCATCAGACCACTTTGAGCGTTTTTGAGAAGCTGTGTCTTCCCGGCTGTGGGAGCCTTCCTTCAGCGCCCCCGGTCCTCGGGCACTGCCACTCCGCTCGTGCCTGTTTCAGGACCTTCTGTGTCCAACACGGAAGTGCTGCCCTCCCCTGCTGGCTCTCTTGATCCAGCCCGCCTGCTTTTCCTTTGGCGTCCGTGCTCGTAGGTATAAAATATGTTTATGATGACCCTCATGTTAGCTTCTGGCTTCTAAAGTCAGGCATTTTGGAGGGTGTGTGGTGTAGGGGTGTGTGTGTGTATGTGCACTCGCACACGTGTTTATCTGTGTGTTTCTCCTTAAGGATCTTAGTATCTTTTTACTTGTTTGTGTGTTCTTAAGTTTCCTCTTAATGTCCCTTGATGTAGGGCCTTTAGGTCTCCTGTACTAGGAACTTTGGGGGAGGACCCACATGCTGTTTGGATGTGAGATGCTTTATAGTTGTGTTTTCTTGCGTGACTGACTTCCTTTCTGCTGTCTTTAGGGGTTCCCTCTGGTCATTGGGCCTCGTAGATTGGTCCTCCAGTCTTCCCTGTCTCCTATCCGTGTTTCTTTCTTCCAGATACCACCAGGTCTTCTTGTCCAAGCCATCCCTTAACTCCTTAAATGCCATCCCATCCCTTCTCAGGTATTTTGTAGAATCTTGATATATACCCCAGGCTGCCCTGGTACTTACTGTGTAAGCCAGGTTGGCCTCAAACTTTAAACAGTCCTCCTGCCTCAGTCTCCCCAGTGCTGGGTTGGTCACCGCTCCTAGCCCCTTCTTAACCTTTTAACTTTCTGTTTTGTTTTTTTTTTTAAATGATTCATTTATTTCTATTTTATGTACATTGGTGTTCTGCCTGCACCTGTGTCTGTGTGAGGGTGTTGGATCCCCTAGAACTAGAGTTACAGACAGTTGTGAGCTGCCTTGTGGGTGCTGGGAATTGAACTCGGGTCCTCTGTAAGAACAGACAGTTCTCTCAACCACTGAGCCATCTTTCCAGCCCCAACCTTTTAACTTTCAAGAGATCTTTGCTGCTCTCTGATTGTCCTCTTTAAAACTATGTCCATCTCCTGGGCTCAGTTGGTAAAGAGCTTGGTTAGCATGCAGGTGTCCTGAGTTCAATCCCCAGGACCTCACAAGATTGAGTATCATGGTGCACATCTTTCATAGCAGTATTTGCGAGGGGGAGGATCAGATCCCATATTGCAGTCAGTTGTCTCCTGGCTTTTCTTGGCAGGGACAGTTCCTCAGGTGCCCCTTGCTTCTGTTTTGTGAGAACTGGAAGGTGCTGACTGGAATTTGTGACATCCTACACTTGGGTTTGTCTGGTACTTTCTCACCTAGTATCCCAGGGCCTGGGACAGAAGACTTGGGAGGTGAAGGGCCCCCCTTGCCCAACCTTATCATCTCAGACTGTCCAGCTTTCATACAGCTCAGCCTTGCTGACGTCAGCCACCTTGGCCGATGTCTCTCCACCAAGAAGTGACCGTCCGTGCTCCTCACTGCGTAGGAGAAGGTTGCTGGCGCAGCCCACACACAAGGTGGTCCTCATCATCCTTGAGGGGGAGGTGCTACACAAATAACACTCAGTCTTCTCTGTGAGAATCTTGTCTCTTCTCGTGGTTACTAATTGGTTGGATGTCCCGCCTGTGTCTTGTTAGCGTCTGGGTTAGTCTTCTACTTGTTCTTCTGCCCCAGGTGACCCAGCCTTGGGCTCTGGAGCCCCTTCAGGTTTGCTCTGATGAATGGTGACAGAGGGCCAGGAGATCGCGGCTCTCTGGCTAGATGTGGTGGCTTGATTGACAATGGTCCTCATAAGCTCATGTTCAAATGCTTGGTCCCCATTTGGTGGGATTGTTTGGGAAGGATTAGAATTGTCACCGGGGACAAGCTTTAAGGTTTCAAAAGACTCAACTCCATTCCCAAAGCCTGCGCTCTCTCTTCTATCAAGATGTCAGCCCTCAGGGCCAGGCATGGTGGCGCACGCCTTTAATCCCAGTCCTCAGGAGGCAGAGGCTGGTGAATCTCTGTGAGTTCAAGGCCAGCCTGGTCTACAAAGCAAGTTCTAGGACAACCAAAGATAGAGAAAACCTGTATCGAAAAACCAAAAAATAAAAAAAAAATAGAAAAAGATGTGAACCCTCAGTGATTACACAGTGATGTTGTTGCCACCGCCACCTGTCCCTTCTGTCCTGGGGTGGTTGCCTTTTCCTCCGGAGGCTGTGCGTCTGGGAAAGAGGGATATGGGGTCTTGTGTGTCCAGGTGTGCACAGAGAGGCTGCGGGTATCCTGAGTCCTTCAAGGACAGACTTGGTAAAAGCTCAACCTTGGAGCTGCTGTTTGACTCGTTGCCTTAGGCCAAGAGGCAACAGAAGAAAATGACTTTGAGCAGGGACTGTAATTAATCATTTTGTAAATACAAGACACTCGATTAAGTGTTCAACACTGGCGGGGAGTCAGGAGTTATGCCCGTGGCCTGTCTCCCTGATTTAAATCCTTCTGCCAGGCCGACTCCAGGCTTTGCATACCAAGGGACTCACATAGTAAGCCACCGAGGGTGACGTCTCATCCCAGGGGCTCTATTGGAGAAAGACTTCCCCCGGGGGTCCTTGCCTGTCACGGCACATCAGAGTTGTATCTCTTTGGTTGGCTGTGGGCTGCCCCTCACCTTCATAGTGGGGATGGCCCGCTGGGTGATAGGTGCCCACCTCGGGTAGCTCCTTTGTTCTTTTCATCTCCTGTCTTACTCAGTTTGGAGAGGAAACTGCTCTCTGCCTGCCACACTATTAAGGTCAGTTTTAAGTTCCCCAGGCCCGGTTCTCCGTGGCATAGCTCTCTCCTGTGCCACTGGCCTCACGATCTTTGGGTTTTTGACTACATTTTAGGCCCCTCTGAAATCACATCAAATCCTCAATTTATAATGGGCTTGTAGGGCCCACTGTAGAGCCCATTGCTGGCACACCCCTGGAATCCCAGCAGTCAGGAGCATCAAAAATTCAAGGCTACCCTATGTTTCATGAATTTTTCTAAAAAAGAAAAGGAAAGAAAGAAAATAAAAAGAAAAAAAAGAAACTTCAAATAAAAGTATTTTTATCTATTCATTTTAAACGTATAACCCCAGGATTGGAGAGACGGCTCAGTGACTAAGAGTGCATGTTGTTCTTGCAGAGGGCTTGGGTTCAGTTACTAGTACCCACATGGTAGCTCACAATCATCTGGGAACTTTGGTTCCAGGGGATCAGGTTTCCTGTTACCTCTTCTGGCACCGTGGTGAACGCACATACATGCAGGTGAAATGCTCATGCATAAATAAGTCTCTTTTAAAACTCCATGATTTATTTATATACATAACAATATTTAATGGAATCTGCTTTCTTTTTATTAATTTTTGTAGCACGGGGTTCAAACCTGGAGTTTTGACACAACAGGCAAGTGTCCAACCTCTGAACCAGCTCTTTTACATTGTCTAATTAGAGACAGTATTTTGCTAACGTTGCCCAGACTGGCATTGACCTCTGGATCCTCCTACCTCAGCCTTCCCTGTAGCTGAGATTTCGGGACTTTGCCACCAGGCCTGGCTGTACAATTGTTCTCAGGCACAAACACACTAACAGAAATTCATGACAGGGTGGTCATATCTTTATATCTGGTTCAGCAGGAGCAGATGGATTCTTGTACCTGCCTCTGGGTCCAGTCTATTTTAGGTTCTGGTTTTGGTTGGCGTCGTGAGCAGAACCAGTACAAGAAGCAGCTCAGAATATTTTAATCCTAGATAAACATGGACATTCTTCTGTGCTTCCCTGAAACCCACCTATTGGTTCCTGTGGGGTAGTTCAGCATTGGGATGGTTTCTCCCTTTACCACAGTTGGTCTGGGAAGGTGGCACTCTCCATGGGCCTCACCGATTCTGGCAGTGCCATAGAGGGTTCCTCTGCCTTCATGAGAGGATTCCATCCATCGTCATGTTGGAGGACGCCACTAGTTATTCCCTGGCTGCTCAGCCCCAAAGTAATCACACAAAAATCATATTATTTAAATCACCGCTTGGCCCATTAGCTCTAGCTTCTTATTGGCTAACTCTTACATCTTAATTTAACCCATCTCCATTAACCTGTGTGTCGCCACGTGGCAGTGGCTTACCGGCAAAGTTTCAGCATGACTCTGACTGCTCCATGGTGTCTCTCTGACTCCGCTCTTCTTTCTCCCAGCATTCAGTTTAGTCCCCCCACCCCGCCACCTCCCTAAGTTCTGCCCTATCAACAGGCCAAGCCAGTTTCTTTGTTCATTAACCAGTAAAAGCAACACGTAGACAGAAGGCCCTCCCACACCAACCAGGGAAGTGAATGTTGCCTTCTTCTGAATACAGTGAACTCATGGCTCCCTCTGAGGATCTTAGGATCCAAGGATCCCCATACCTTGCTGGGCTTAGCTAGTTGCCTCTGTCCATTATGTTCCAACACATATAGAGATGTGCCGTCCTTGTGTCACGGGTCTGCGGCTCTATACATGGTCAGCTGAGCCCCGGGGACTGTGAGTGGACAAGCAGGGCAGTGAAGCATTCATAGTCCTTTATCTCCGGGCCCCATCTCACCCAGATTACCCAGGACTGTGAAGGACATTCCACATCACCCAGGAGGGTCAGGCACAGAGTGCGGGACAGATGTCATAGGTAGGTGGGGGTCCCCTGTAAGCCGAGCTAGGAGTCTAAATGAACTCAGGGTGGGCCTTGAGGCAGGACAGTGGAAGGGGCAGAGGGCCAGGATGCCATGAGCCCTGTTGCCTTCAGCTTCTGTTGTGGGTGGCCCATGAACCTGCCATAATATCTTTGCACATTCATTTAAAGAGAAGATAAGGATGCCGAGTGTGGATGAATTCTGCCTTTCAGGGGTGTCCACAGGGTACCACATAGCTGCCCTACCTGGAGCCATGCTAGGTGGCACACCCAACATCCCCAACATCCCTTTGCTCACGTATGCAATGTTCTGCACTGCATCTCAGAACCCAGGCTCAGTGCCTCTTAGCCGCTGTCCCACCGCTTACCAGCCAGAGAGTCCAGAATCAGCTTTCATGCAACCAAAACCCAAATAGCCTGCCACAGCGCTTATATCTCCCCGTTTGCCAGTGCGTGAATAACTTTGTTTGTTGTTCTGGTGGTTGAGCTAGAGTCTTGCTATAAAGCCCGGACTGGCCCAGAACTCCCAAGCCTACTGAGCGCTGGGATTATAGGCTCCAATCACTATATATTTGTTTAAAATAAGTCACTTGTCGTCTGTCTAGCTGCTTAGAGCCAGTGCACTTAGTGACTCTGTATCACACACATAGGGACATCTGCAGGTGCAGAGAACAAGATTGAACAGTGGGGAGGCTGCTGACCCTGGTCCCCCTGTCCTTGGTGGGGTCAGTATTGTGGGTGGGTCTTTAAATTCCTACCTGGCTGCCGTGGGCTTGCAGAGCAAAGGTTTCTTTTCTGCTTTCATTTGTGTTGTGGTAACAGCATCGTTTAAGGAGCTGTTCTTTCCCTCCTTCCTGTTAAAAATGAAAACTACCATTATTAAGTCAGGATTGTGTGTGTGTGCGTGCGCGCGCGCGCCACGCGCGTGTGCACGCATGTCTCAGACACTTGAGATTTTACCTTGGATTTTATTTTTTTTGTAGATGAAAAAAAAATATTTTGAGACAGGGTCTTGACTGGCCTGAAATTTGCCAGATTAGGCTGGCTGGTTCTCATTCTTACAGATTCTCTTGTGTATCTTTCCCCCAATGCTAAGGTTATAAATACAGGTCACTAAACCTGTCTGTTAAAAAAAAAAAAACAAAAAACAAAAGACAATTTCTAAAGATCTAACTCATGTACTCGTGTTTACAAGACATGCACTTTATTGACTGAGCCATCTACCAGCCCAAGGAGTTTCGTTTCTTTAATTTTACATATGAGTGTTTTGCCTGCATATATGTACACACACCACATGAGTGCCTGGTGCGTTCAGAGAACAGAAGATGGTGTCAAATCCTGTGGAACTGGAGTTATAGGAGGTTGTGAGCCATCATGTAGATGCTGGGAACCAAGTCTGAATCTTCTACAAGATCAACAAGTGCTCCTCACTGCTGAGCCATCTCTTTAGCCCCCAAAGATTTTCTTGATGTTGAATTTGTTATACTCTACATCTGTCATCATTTAAAAATTTTAATTGCTAGGCAGTGGTGGCACACACCTTTAATCCCAGCACTCGGGAGGCAGAGGCAGGTGGATCTCTGTGAGTTTGAGGCCAGCCTGGTCTACAGAGTGAGTTCCAGGACAGGCTTCAAAGCTACAGAGAAACCCTATCTCAAAAAAAACAGAAACAAAAAAAAATTTTTTTTTTAATTAATTTGTGTTTGTGTGTGTACGAGGGTGTCTCTGCATGCCTGTGGAGGGGGGGGTTGTTCCTGTGTGCGTGCCTGTGTAGGACAGAGAACAGCTTTCAAGAACTGGTTCTCTCCTTCCACTATGTGGGAATCCAGTAATCAAATGCAGGTAGTCAGTTTGTGGCAGGTGCCTTTATCCACTGAGCCATCTTGTCAGAGCCATTGATTTCACCACATTTAGCTGGTAGGAGCTCCCTTCACAGCCCGTGTGCTTTGACATATGTTTCTCTTTTTTCTGACGCGATGATCACCGTGCACTTGCCTGCTCCAGCCTGAAATGAGCCTTGCCTCTAGGCATCTGGCTTTCTTCTGCTGGTGGAGAAAGGCATTTAAAAGCCCTCCCAAGTGTTACTCGCCGCTGGGCCCTGTGGGCTGTGGGTCGGGCTGAGCTAAGTGTCAGACTTGCATGGTCTCCCTGTCCTGTGCTGGACCACGGCTTCCCCAGCCCAGTTCCTCTGCTCTGTTTTAATCTCGCCGCTGAACTATCAGCCAGTCATGTCCACCCCTGTGCTCTGGCTCCATAGGCAGACACAGACATTCTGGTGCAGCCCCTGCCACTGTGTCCAGACCTGAATTCATGGGGCTCTGGCCTGGGGGGATGAACACTTGGTGATGTGCTTGCTCTCAGGATGTTCTTCTTGGTGGCCCTGCCCTAGGTGTCGTGGTCAGCTGGGTTTATTCATCTGTTTGCAATAGTTTTGGTTGTTTCCTCATATTCTTATTTGATTTGGGGATTGTGTAAATCATTAACATGATTTACGAAATGAAAACCTGGCCAGGCGGTGGTGACGCACACCTCTCATCCCAGCACTCAGGGGGCAGAGGCAGGCGGATCTATGAGTTTGAGGCCAACCTGGTCTGCAGAGTGCAGAGTGAGTTCCAGGACTATATAGAGAAACCCTGTCTCAGCAAAACAACACAGACATCACACGTGTGTGTGTGCACGTGTGCACATGTGCGGTTTTCTGTTCTGTAAAGTGTAGCCTAGCATTTATTCTTGTCTGTGTTTTACTTTCTCTCATTTAGTTCAAAAATTTAGTTGTATTTATGTATTTGTATGTGTGTGTGTGCACGCACACGCGCGAGCATGCATGCCATAATGTGCATGTGGGGGCCAGAGGACAACTTGCAGGAGCTGGCTCCCTCCTTCCACCGTGGGAGTCCTGGGAATCAGGTTCACCCCTCAGTCTCGACAGCAAGTGCCTGCCCACTGAGCCTTCTCATCTCCCTGTCAACTTTTTTTTTAAACATAACTATTTGTATGTATTTAGGTAGGATGAGAATAGAAATCAAAATAACACGTTTAAATACCAATGAAGACCTCAAACTTGATGTAATCCAGGAAAATGACATTAATTAGACCCATCATTTATTGTCTGCCTGGCATGTTGCTGTATTTTCCCCCAATATTTTCTACTGGCAAACAATTTGATTTTTACTCAACTGACAGTTTTTCAATATTTTCTCTTTTGCAAAAAATCTCCAGAGAATTCAGCTTTTTTTTTTTTTTTTTTTTTTTATAATAGGGTTAGCGAAAGACAAGAAAATTACTTGTGACTATTTAGAAAGTCTTTTCAAACTGGGCATCGTGGTGCGTGCTGCCAAAACCCCAGCTCTTAGGAAACTGAGAAAGGAGGGTCAGCCATTCAAGGCCAGCCTGGTGCATGCAGTTAGTGCTTCAACAAAGGTGTTTAAGATGAGTCACTACAGGAGGAATCTCAGAATACCCTACCAACCTGCGGGTCTCCAGTGAGATTTCCCCAGAGTGTGAGGGGCTGTGGGGATAGCTCAGTCTGTAAGCTTGTTGTAAAGCATGCGGACTTGAGTTTCTTGTCAGAACAAAAAGGAAAGCTGGGCGTGGTGGTACACTGTAGTCCAGCACCGAGAGGCACAGGCAAGAGGATCCTCGGGTCTCACTGGCCCACCTGTGCAGCCCAGTTGGTCAGCCCGAAGTCCCAGTGAGAGACCCTGTCTCAAAAAACAGGTGAGCAACTCCTGAGCAATGCTGCCCGAGGTTAACCTCTAGTCTCCAGATACAAGCACACACATGCATGTCTGAACACACATGATCATGAACACACACACACACACAAAACCTTTCCCCCCAAATTTGAAAACAATCCTAAAACTTTATGTCACACCATTTTACCAGCCACTATTAAGGTTGGGGGATGGAGAAGTTTTGTTTTGTTTTGTTTGGAGACAGGGTCTCACTGTGTAGCCCACTCTGGCCTGGGACTCACAAGCTTCCTGACTCAGCCTCATGAATACGGGGTTAGGTATGTGTCATCATTTCCAGCTCTTTATTTCTTCTTCTGTTTTTTGGGGGGATTTTTTGGTGTGTGTGTGTGTATCTGTGTCTATGTGTCTGTGTTTACATGGGTTGAGCATGTCTATGTGTGCACATGCATTTAATAGGAAAAAAAATCCTCTATCTCTCTTCCACTCTATTCTTCAAGACATCTCTTAATCAAACCCAGAACTCACTCACAGGCCAGCTTACTCAGGAGACTCCCGTCTTTGCCTTCCTGAGACTGGAATTATGGGTGGCTTTTGTGCCTCCCCAGCATTTATGTGGATTTCTGGGGATCCAGACTCCAGTTTTCATGCTTCGTCAAGCACTTAACTACCGAGCCTTATCTCCAACTCCTTTTTAGTATTTCTTGATAGAACCCTGGGGCCTTGTGTGTGCTAGGCAAGTGCTCTAACCTTGAGCTATATCCTGTCCCTTCCTTTAAACAAAGGAGATTCTGTAAAAAACAGATATAGGATGGATTTGGGGTGTCCCCATTTTGGGGGTAAAGTCTAAACCTGCTGATGGCTGGGCCTGTGGTGCCACCCAACACCACATCAGCATGTTGGCCCGTGTCCTGCCTGAGACGCCTGGTCGCTCACATGGCTCATCACTCTGTTCATAAAACATGTATTCAAAGGGTTTTTTTTTAATCTTTGCATTTATTATTTTTGAATTTATAATTTTGTTCTCATCCTCCTTTCTGTTTGGCGTCGTGTTGCCAAGAAGAACATTCCAATATCTGAGCAGCATGTGATTGTGGCACCCATGTAATCTGTTGTGTAAATAACAAAGCATAGTCTGGGTAGTTTGGGGGTTTTGTTTGTTTCTTTTCCTGAAACAGCCTCTTGGAGAACTTACTATGTTTTGCTCTTGTTTTCAATGGGCTGATCCACTATTCTGGGTCCTCTTTTCTCTGAGAACCTGCATTTAGCGTAGTGGTCAGAATGGTCAGCACTGCAGTAAGGCCCAGCCTTGAGGCTGGGGGATGCTGGAGATGGGTGTGAAGGGCAGGCTGTTTGGTGACTGGCACGTGCTGGCTGCCTGGATGCTTGGCTTGAAGGCATCCTTTGTTCTGACAATGAGCGCTGACTGATCTGAATAGTGCTTTCTCTCCTGCTGTGTGCAGAGGGGGTTCAGGACCTCCGGTTCTGCACTTCTGCAGCTGTAGGAAGGTCACTTTATGGTTGCTTAGCTGGCTGGCTCAGGTACCTCCCTCTCCTTGGGTCACCCCTCCCTGCAGTGGATCCTGTATTAAGGAAACCAGGACTATAGCCCCTCCTTACCAGACTCCGTGCCCTTCCACCTCCATTGTGTGTAGTCAAGACAAAATTGGGGCCTTCTGCTTTAGGCCTTACTTTTCTGCTTGGACAGTTCCTCCACCGGAGGTGACGGTGGTTCTGGCGGTTCTCTTCCTCTGGAGTCTGCTCAGAGACCTTGTTCTCCAGGTCTCTTTTTGTGAAGTCTCACCCCCTACTGTGCCCCCACCACGTGAAGGTTTTCAAAGGATGGGGTCCATCTGCTTTGATCTTGGTGCATCCCTAGGTCTGAAAGTCCGTGCCTGGGATCCCCCACAAGCACCCCTCCCCAGGCTCCTTCAGTGAAGATGGTCTGGTGAGTGATGGCCTGCCCAACAGGAACTGCCCCCAAAGGCCCCAGAACCAGGTCTGCCAGGAGGAGCTGGGCCTCACCTTTCCACTGCCCCACGCACGGTGTCACCTCCGCTATCTAGGTCAGGCTGTGGGCAGCGTGGAGCCAGCGTGGAGTGGGTTACATGTGCTCTTCTCGCATCTCCCGGGCCACAATGGCAGCAGAGAAAGGTCTTTTGCATTTGTATTCTAAAATTGTAAAAGCAATACATGCCGATTGCACAGACTCTGAAACACACAGCAAAGCGTTAGAAAACTAAACTCGTCTATGCTGGTACCCTCTGGAGGGCACACCTTTCTTTGGTTCTAAGAGAGCCTTTCTAGGGATAGAATGCTAGTTAAACCTCCCAGTTATTGGCTAACAGCTCCCAAGTCCTTGGTGAAGGCCCACAATCCTTTCTCCCAGTGATTATTCCACCGAGCTTCCTTTCCTGGCTACGGGAGTTGAACTTCTGGAAGGACATCAGTGTGTTTTATTTTCCGAAGGTTTGAGAAGGTTCTGAGGATCTCCCAACATGTGCTACCTGGCCCCGTCCCCCACCAAAAGCTGAGAAAATGAAACCAGCCGGTATATACGGTTAACTTGTCTGCAGCAAAGCAGAATATTGTGTGATTTCTCTCTCCCCTGACCCACCACTCCAGGCTGGGAGAAGACAGCCAGGACCCCGGATAGGCTCTGACGTCCCTAGGAAGTTGGTATCTGTGGTGGTTGGAACGAAGTGTACCTCATGGTCTCAGGCATTCGTTTATCCCCAGCTGCGGCACTGTTAGGAGGTGAGACTTTGCCCAGGAAGTGGGGAGGGCTGTGAGGTTCCAGAGACCCTTGCCATCCCCACTTTGCTCTCTGCTTCCTGCTCACGGTTCACGATGTCAGCGCTTCCCTTCCAGCTCTACCTGTCATGCCTGTTCTGCCATCACGAACTCTTACCCTCTGGAATAAATCCGGTAAGTTGCCCTGGCCGCGGTATCTATCACAGCAATAGAAAAGAAACAAATACCCGATCTCATTCCCTCATTAGACTTTGTAATGATGGTGTGTCATCCACCTTCCCAGCAATGCCTCCTTGATAGTCTTATCCCCATTGGTGGTCATCCTAAGTCCTGTGTTTGCACCTTGGTGGCATTCAGTCATCCCACCTAACCCCGTGACCATCCTCTTGATGAACTGGAGCCAGGGGAAGGATTTAGAAACTACTCTCCTCCTGGTTTCTCAGTGTATAGACTATGTGGACCCTGGAGACCAGGAAGGGCAGTTGGAGGGTGGCCAGGAGCTGTTAAGAAGACTGGGTGTTAGTTGGGCGGTGGTGGCGCACGCCTTTAATTGCAGCACTCCGGGAGGCAGAGGCAGGAGGATCTCTGTGAGTTTGAGGTCAGCCTGGTAGAACTCTGTAGAGTGAATTCCAGGAGAGTTAGGGCTAAACAGAGAAACACTGTCTCAAAAAAACAAAAACAAATAACAACAACAACAACAAAAAATAGAACCAGTTGAGATAATCTGTGGAGGTAGGGAAAGGGAGAGAGACTAAGCCAGGGGTTTATACGTGGGTGGGTGGGCAGAGTGACACCCTGGGATCAATATGGTTCAGATTATTGGGGGAATCGGAAATGGCCTTCAGGTTTGATCATGGAATCCCAGTGTGGTAGTTTGAGTTAGAGTGGCCCCCGTAGGCTTGCTTATTTGAATTATATGTTTGGATACTTGATCCCCAGTTGATAGAACTGTTTAAAAGGATTAGGCGGTGTGACCTTATTGGAGGAGTTTGTGTCACTGGGGGTGGGCTCTGAGGTTTCAAAAGCTCACTCCATTCCCAGCTCTTTGCCTCAGGCGTGTGGGTCAAATGTAAGCTCTCAACTACTGCTCTAGCTCCATGCCTGCCGCCGTGCTCCCCCCACGTCCGCCGTGCTCCCCCCACGTCCGCCGTGCTCCCCTCCACGTCCGCCGTGCTCCCCCCACGTCCGCCGTGCTGTCCTCCACGTCCGCCGTGCTCCCCCCACGTCCGCCGTGCTCCCCTCCATGTCCGCCGTGCTCCCCCACGTCCACCGTGCTCCCCTCCATGTCCGCCATGCTCCCCCCACATCCTCCGTGCTCCCCTCCACGTCCG
>PVIU01002198.1:0-44189 GCA_004026605.1 Ondatra zibethicus | reverse complement strand
CGGATAGCCTGCAGAGCCCACATCCACTCCCATCTTGTCTGTCCTCTCTCCATACGTCTTGGAACAGAGTCCAGGCTGGTAATACCCGCCTCCTGAAACGGCCCACAAAGGGCTCTCAAGCCATAAAATCCTGTGCAGATCAGAGAAGCCAGGATTATGTTGCTAGAAAGAAGGCCAGTTGTCTGTATCTGGGAGTCAATCTTTGTAACCCAACACAGTTCTACAATGACCACTTCAGGGCCATCAGAGGGTGTTGGGGGACTAGGGAGGCTGGGCAATGTGACCACAGTCAAAATTATGAGGCTTTGTGGCCCATGGGCCCTGGTATTCACTGGGCCTACAGTATCTGCCAAACAACGTGATACTGGGAGTTGACCCTCTGCTGGCCTGGACTCAAAGATCCTCCCAGTTTTCCAGTATTCCTGTGTTCTTGGACACGGTGCTGCTGTGCTTTTTTGTTTTGTTTTGTTTTTGTTTTTTCGAGACAGGGTTTCTCTGTAGCTTTGGAGCCTGTCCTGGAACTAGCTCTTGTAGACCAGGCTGGCCTCGAACTCACAGAGATCCGCCTGCCTCTGCCTCCCGAGTGCTGGGATTAAAGGCGTGCGCCACCACAGCCAGGCTGGTCCTGCTGTGCTTATGTCTGAGTGTAAGAAAGACCCGAGCAGGTGCGCGGCTTTGTTCCAAATCTGCCTCTGCCCTAAGAGCAGTGGCACCAGGTAGAGCTTCTCACCCAGAGTCTGTTCTGGGTTTACTCTCCTTATCCTGTTCTTCAAGGTTCCTGGGAGGTGGGGACACGAGCAGGGGACTCAGAGTTCTTTCTGGGACTGTGACGTCCGGAGCCTGGAGTGAGGTCGGAGTGAAGACGACACTCAGGGAAGAGGAGGGCAGAGTTTAGCCTTTCAGGTGTCTTCTTCGTGTGGGCTCCCAAAATAAAATGCCACAGCTGAACGCTGAGAGATTGCAGACATCTCTCCAGGCTGAAGGATGGCAGCCCAGGGTCAGGACACTGGTATCCGCTGAGGTCTGCTTCCCAAGGACCCCTTTTATAAGACAATCCCTCCCTAAAGGATCCATCTCCCTGGTCTACTCACCTTCTAGAGATCTGAGCACCCTCACAGGAAGTTAGAATTTGACACAGACTTGTAGATGGTTGCACACTCAGCCGCAGTACCAAGGATGCAGGAAAGAAAGGGTACACAGTTAGTGCCACGCCAGCAGAGGTTTTTGCCTCCTACATCACAACCCAGGTGTGGGCAGGGCTCTGCGAAAGACGCTTCATCTTTCCTTGGCTTGTAGATAGCTGCCTGTGTCTTTTTGTAAGTTCAGCTCCTGGCCTGGGCACTGAGAGGTGAGACACCCACTGGTCATGTCATGGGCTGAGAAGTCTTTAATCTCAGCTGCCCCTAGGCCTTCTGTTGTAGATGCTTCAAAAACTGTCCGCCCATCCCATGATCATGTAGCTGACCATATACTGTTACCCTGAGGTCTGTGTGGCAGGGCTTGACTCAGTGTCTCTGTAGTGTGCTCTTGACCCTTATCCCACCCATCATGAGAGCACTTTTCCCCCCAGCCGGCTCCCTTCCCTCCTAATGCTGTCCAAAGACTTCTCTGGACACTTAGAAATGGACCCTTACTTAGAAATGGACCCTTACTTAGAAATGGACCTTACTTAGAAATGGACCCTTGCTTAGAAATGGACCCTTACTTAGAAATGGACCGTTGCATACTGGTTTTATTTTTTGCAGTGCTGAGGATGAACACAGAGCCTTCACGTGTTCGGCAAGCGTTCTGCCATTGCGCACGCCCACCTGATGCTGTGTCTTCTTCAGCCCCATTTCTCATTTCTTCCCGTGTTTGTGGTTTTACTCAGCTGACATAACGTGGCCTTGGAGTCAGCAGAAGAGTGTGGGAGCCAGATCCAGCCCAGACAGACGCAGCAGTCCAGGGCTCTAGGAATCTTGACTGTGGGATTTAGTTGTTTTGGTTTAAGGGCTTGAGTTTATTTATTTTTAAACTTTGTTACATGCAAATATTTTAGCCCTACCACACATTCAATGTACAGACTAATTTTTCTTTACACTAATCTAAACTCTCGATCTAAACACAGAGACAGAGACCACTCGTAAATGTCATTCTTCAAGAACACCAGTGTGCCTTCCCACGAGGGTGCTGTAATGGAGACTTGTCATTTGTGTTGGTTGGCCTGCTAATTGTGGCAAAATGCACGTAAATAAGGGCTGGAGAGGTAGATGGCTCAGCAGTTAAGAGCACTTGCTTGGTTTCCAACACTCACATTGGTCAGCTTACAACTACCTTTAACTCCAGCCTGAGGGAACCCAACACCCTGTTCCAGCCTCCCTGGGCACCTGTACACATAGTGTGCACGCACAGATACACAAAAAATACTCATAAATAAAGTAAATGCTAAAAAAATACACATAATGTAAAACTGACCATTTTAACTATGTAAAAGGTTAAAACCAGCACTATGCAATCAGTCTCTAGAATTTTTCATCCTACAGAAAAATCCCTAACTGTACCTTAAGTACTAGCTCCCCTCATCCCGCCCTGGCACTGCTGGTCTGCACTGTGAACCAACTGGCATACTTCCCATAAGGCCTTACACAGGACCTGTCCTTTTGTAGCTGACTAATTTTAGGGTAGTGTCCGCAGGGCTCATCCATTTTGGGGCTTCTGTCAGAATTTCCTGCCGTCTTAAGGCTGAATAGCATTGCATTGTGTGTGGACATCACATTTTCTTTGTGCGTTTATCTGTAAATAGTTGCTTGGGTTGCTTCCACCTCTTGGCTGCTGTGGACAGGGGATGTGCAAATAGCTATTCAGGACCCCCGTCTTCTGTCCTCCGGCACACGTGCCCAGGAGTGGAATTGCTGCATCATATGGTGGTGCTATTTTTATTTCCTGAGGAGTTCTGTACTGTGTTCCATAGTAGCTCATAGTCCCACAGCGTACAAGGGTTCCAGGTTTTTCAACATCTTTTTTCATGTTTATCTATTTAATTAATATTTATTTGTTTGGTCTGGGTAGGTGGATATTTGGGTGCTCAGCATGCGTGTAGAGGCTAGAGGACAATTTACAGGAGTCAGTTCTTTTTCCACCGTGTAGATTCTGGGGCTCAAACTCAGGTCATCGCCCCGAGTCCTCTCTTCAGCCTTCTTGTTTTTTGTTTTTCAAGACAGGGTTTCTCTGTGTAGCCCTGGCTGTCCTAGAACTCGATCTGTAGACCAGGCTGGCCTGGAGCTCACAGAGATCTGCCTTTGCCTCCTGAATGCTGGGATCAAAGGTGTGTATGCCATCTGTGTGTACCCTGCTATACATCTTTTGACAATGCTTATTTTTTACTTATTTATTTTGGTGAGTGGGGGTATGAGGTGGTTTACTGGTTTTCCTTGTTTTGAGAGAGTCTTACTCTCAAAATCCTCCTGCCTCAGCCTCTGGAGTATTACAACTGCAAGTAAACACCATTGTACCTGGCTACATTTTTTAAAGAAATATTTTTAACTTTATGATTAAAAATTGCAAATAATAAAACTTGTCTTTACAGATAATTTTTTGGGTTTTTTTTTTTTTTGAGACAGGGTTGGTTTCTCTGTAGCTTTGGAGCCTGTCCTGGATCTAGCTCTTGTAGACCAGACTGGTCTCGAACTCACAGAGATCTGCCTGCCTCTGCCTCCCGAGTGCTGGGATTAAAGGCGTGCGCCATCACCGCCCGGCCAGATAATTTTTATAGTTTGAAAAATCATCTCTAAGGAATAATAAGGTTTGGCTGGGTAATGGTGACTCATGGCTTTAACCTCAGCACTCAGGAGGCAGAAGCAGGTGGATCTCCCAGTTCCAGGCCAGCCTGGTCTACAGATCGAGTTCTAGGACAGCCAGGGCTACACAAAGAAAGCCTGTCTTGAAAAGACAAAACAAGACAAAAAACAAAAAGAAAAGATAAAGGACAGGGTTTCTATAGAGAAGTGTTGTCTGGGGACATTTCCACAGCTCTCAGGAACTGCTGTGTCCTCTGGACACGTGTCTCAGGTCATGGGTAACTTCTTCCTCCTTACCCGTGGTGTAGAAATGAGATGGAAGAATTTGAGCCTTTCGTCCCTTCCCCCAGATACTTGATCTCCTGCACAATCCTGTCAGGGGCCGCTGCTCTAGGGACTCCTGGTCCCTCTTCCCCACTTTGTAATACGTGTTCTGTATGTTCTGTTATCCCACGCGCTCCTTCCTTCCGATGGGAGTACACGTGTGAGGCAGCCCTTCCTTCTCTTCTCCGTGAGGTGATGAGAACACCCCCACCATTCCACAGGGAGTCTGTGCAGGAAGAAACCTATTGTAGTAGTAAGGAGGGAGGTAGCCACATGGGTCACCTGAGTCCAGGATACCCCATGGGGCGAAGCAACAGATGCCTGAGGTGCGTTCACTTCCAGCTCATTGGGCAGCTTTTGCGCCTAGGCAAAAATTCCCTCCCAATCTTAGCCCCCTTCAAGAGGTGCTGTGAGGCCAGGGGGACCGTGAAGCTTTGTGTGTTTCTTTTTCAGGATGTAAACTTCAAGCTTAGAGGTGTTCTTCCAAGATTTACCAGCTCTGTTTTTTGTTAGGGGAAAAAGGGGAGCTTTTTAAATTTGTTTTTAAGCATTAACATTAAAGGAAGCCTGAAGTCTGTTCTCAGCGTGAGCAGACACGGGTCAAGTGTGAGCGGTTACATCCTCTTGCTCAGATTATCTGGAGTGAACAGGGTCATAACCCCTGGGGAGTGGGCGGAGGCTTAATGCATCAGATCAGGTGGTCAGGTGGGGGTGAGAGACTAAATTTTATTCTCAGCAGCGCCATTAAAAATAGCCAGGACATTATACATAATGGATCCCAGGTCACTATCCTGCACAGGGACAGACCTGACACCAAAAAGCCTGGGGTCAGGCACCGTGCAGTGCTGTGGAAATGTTGGTGAGGGGATAATTCTAAGCAGACAGAGGAAAGCTGCAGGGCCTGTGAGGAGCTGCTTATAAGAGAACGTGCAACCGAGCCCTGAAAGCCATCCCTCCCACGTCTGCACATTATGGACGTGGGGTGAGGGGGCAACTCCACCCTGTTTCTCAGGAAGCACTCTAGTGATTACACGGCACTCGACATCTCTGGTCTCACTGGCCTCTGGCCTTGGTAATCAGGCGTGACCAGCACTCTATGTGGCACCCAGAAACCGCTCCCTTAATGCCCAGGCTTAGCTGCTGCCCTTGTCTTAGAGTATAGTGTACAGAGATTAGGGGGACACAGAAAGGCACGATCCCAGCCTGTCTAAGCTGTGAGTGGAGGGGGAAGGGAGGACAGATGAGTCCAGACATAGATCTGAGCGGTTGCTTCTAGTCAGGATTGCAGACACACAGCGTGAGGGGCCGCAGCGCGAGGGCCCAGGGCAGAGGGTGGGAGCTCCTGGGAAACGGCAGCCATCAGGCCCTGGGCGTGGGAGGAGGCACTGCCGTGATCTACATAGTTATGTCTAAATTTGAGGTATATATTGCTCTCTTCACACCTCCTTCCCTTCCCACCACCCACTCCTCTGAGATGTCATTGTAAGCGGCTATGACCACTGCCCAGTAGCTGAGAATCAAATGCTCACTTCGGAGCTGGGGGAGTTAGACACCGAAAAGTGGCCAGGAACACAGCGCTCGCGGTTTTCCGCCCGGAGCACCACGGACTGACGTGACTAAAGCAGGATCAAAGCCTGGTCTCTGCCTTCACTTCACACCCGAATCTTTGCCTTTAACGTCTGCACACACAGAGAACACCTCAAGAGGAGTCGGGGATACCTAGGCAAGCTCATGTCCTTCAGAAGGCTCAAAGAGCAGCTGAGGCCTCCTCCTGTCAGTTTTTGCAAGGTGTGGTTCTAGCTCTAAAAAGGTTCCCAGAGGCCCCTGGTCATCCTCCTAACCTGCAGTCGGCAGGAAGGACTGCCCGGAGGTGAGGGCAATTATCCGTGATGGTCAGGCTGCACCTGGAGCAGGAGCCCTCTCACGTGAGCCAGATTGCTCCCCTCAAGCAATAAGAACTTCCCCATGTCCACCGTGCAGAACCAGAACCAAGATAATGATCAACCAGACCACGCCCTCACCAGAACAGCGTAATTATACATGCCTTTGTCCCTGCCCTGCTTAAACCTAAAACTTATGCCCATGACCTGAAGGTGGACTTGAAGTCACTGGACCCCATTAATGTTTCTCTCCCCAGTGTTCATTCTTTTTTTTAAAAAAAAATGTTTATTTATTTATTATTATGTATACAATATTCTGTCTGTGTGTCTGCCTGCAGGCCAGAACAGGGCATCAGACCTCATTACAGATGGTTGTGAGCCACCATGTGATTGCTGGGAATTGAACCTCTGGAAGATGCTCTTAACCATTGAGCCATCTCTCCAGCCCCCTAGTGTTCATTCTTTATTAAATCTTCATTTACTTGTATCTATACATGGCATATCAGGACAGCTGGTCATTCCTACCCTACTGAGTCTCCCAAAGCCACAGCTTTTGCCCTGAAACGCCTGAAAGTCAGATTTCTGCTTTACTGCCATTACTGGGTACGTGAGGAAAAGCATGTCTTGTGGTTTTGTTTGTGGACTCATGAGTCAGCTGATGACGCCCCTCCTAGGCCTCGAGGTACCCCTAAGCCGGTGCCCAGATCCCCAACACCACTGCAACACTTTCATATTAGTTGCTTGTCTCTCTGTAGCCAAACACCTGACAAAGAAACGGAAGGAAGGGCTCATTTTGGCTTACTCCTTCGTGGCGGGGGAAGATACAGCAGCAAAAACATGACCATGGCAGCCAGTCAGGAGGCAGGAAGAGGTGGAAGGCAGCTGTTTTGTTCACTTTCTCCGTTTTATTCAGCCCAGGACCTCAGCCCATAGGATGCTGCTGCCCACATTTAGGGTACATCTTCCCACCTCAGCCCATAGGATGATGCTGCCCACACTTACGGTACATCTTCCCACCTCAGTAAGACGTAACCTAATCCAGAAAAATCCCTCACAGATAATGCCTGGAGGTTTGTTTCCATGGTGATTCTAAATCTTGTCAAGTTGGCAGTCAAGATTACCCATCACAAAGTGTTACGTTGTATCCAGTTGAACTTCCTCCTTGACCTAGTCAGAGTATGCATTACATGGTTGTTATGGCGGTGACCAGGGCTTGGCTTGGGGCACAGCCTGGAGTTCCCTGAATAAACGTTGTGTGGGGGCAGGGACCATCCAGGTCATGGAGGCCAGGGTGGGACTCCAACTGGACCAAGTGTCTTATCCTGTCTAGTAGTGTTGGACTCAGTGTGCCCAAGGGGTACAGCATAGCACCTTAGGTCTCAGTGTTCTGGTGACATCAGAGGCTGATTCATGTTCTAAGTAGCTGCTGCCAAGCAGCTAAGAATAGTACCACCATCCAGCTGACCCTACTTCTCACTCTGTCCTTAGGCAAGTAATGTTTGTGCTCTTGGCCTCAGGTTCCTCAGATGCCAGGGGTGAAGGCAAATAACTTAATTGATTGGGCTTCCTAAGGCTCCAATGCAACAATGTGTAAAAGTGCCCAGCCCCAAGCTGGTCTTTCATTAAAATATGTCCTCAGCGATTGTGAGCAATGACCTTCTGCCCCCCCAAGGCTCTTCACAGTAGCTCTGAACCTATAGTAGCTGTGTGGCAGCTAGTTACGTGTGAGGTCCAGAACGGAGTGGGCACATCTCCCCAGTAAGGACCTGGGGTACTGCTGAAGGGGGGGAGGGGCTGTGGATATCAGCCCAAGTTCAGCCTTGACCCTGCTGTGAGCACAGTCCACAACCAGTTACCTTGTACCAACCAGGAAGCCTCCACACAGGTTCCCGAGAGGCTGAACTCCCCCTGAAGTTGGATGTTCGTGGGCCAGGCTCACTTGTGGGCTGGACAGCAATTTCTATGCTAGAAACTGCTTTTTCTACATATATTTCATATTGCAGCAGTTGGGGTGAAAAAGCAAAAAGAAAAGTTAACTAGCTAATAGGCATGCAGAAGTCCGCTATGTAGGTAGTCACAGAGGTCAGAGCAGTGAGAATTCACGCCGCTTTGATGTCTCCAGCTGCGTCCTGACTGACGGGGCCGATCTAGGCAGCTGTCTGCTGCATGAGGGTAGGTACTCAGCAGATTCTGACCTCCTCGTGTGTGCGTGTGTGTGCGTGTGTGTGTGCGTGTGTGTGTGTGTGTGTGTGTGTGTGTGTGTGTGTGTGTAGGTAGGTAGGTAGGTAGGTAGATACTTCATTGGCTCCTGGTAGGGCAAACTTTCAGTGTGCCTGGGCTCCAGGTTTGGCAGCATGAACTTGCCTCAGGTCCCTACTCCTGGCCATAGAACTTCCTTCCGGTCAGTTTGATGAAGGTGTCTAAAGTTGCTGCAGGTGCTGCCAAATCAAGTTCCACTCAGCCAGCAAGATGGGACCTGAGCATTGAGGTGGTGATGATGTTGCTGCTGCGACCTAGGGGCCCTAGAGCAAGGTCCTCACTCAACCAGAAAGGGTTTGTTTTGTACCTGTCTATACCCTGCTGCTTCTGGGTTGTCCTGGAACTCACTCTGTAGACCAGGCTGGCCTCGAGCTCACAGAGATCCGCCACCTCTGCCCCCCAAATGCTGGGATTAAGGGTGTGCGCCACCACCGCCCTCTGGGTTGTTTCTTAGATGGAGACCCAGTTGTGTGTGACCTAGACGTTCCCTCATCCCCAGTCACTGGAGGGGGTGGGGTGCATATCTTATCCTGAGTTGCTGGGACATTAAATCAAGAAATAAATGTGACAGTGTAGCTTGATTTTTTTTTTCTTTCTACAGCTACCTTCAGGGACATTCTGAGTTTTTCTGCTTAGAGCCCTGTAATTCATTCATTCATTCTATCCCTCCACATAGTTTAATGTGCCCCCTGAGGGCTGGGCTGGTAATACGGGGCACAATAGGAAGAACACTCCCCTGAACTGTCCTGTATTAAGAGGTAGACAGGTAAAGCACAAAGCAGAGGTCTCTCACACAGACGGTGGCTTAAGATCCCAACCACGATTAGCATTATCCACTGCGGAGGATCCAAGACAGGCAGGGCAGCACCAATGAGTGACGTCAAGGTAGGGCTCAGTAGACCAGATGACCTGACCACAGCAGTAGAGGGTGGCTGAGGGTTCATAGGTGGAGGGGTGACGCTCCAAAGGCCATGAGGGCTCTGGTCTGTTAAGGTAACCAGGAAGACCTTGCTGGGCAAACCAGCCATGCGTGTGGGAAATGGGGCATTTATGCTGGACGACGGAAGTCAGGCAAGCATAGGAGTAATAGGAGGGAAGACAGCTAGGAGGGATGGGAGGATGAGAGAGAACCCCCCCCCCCCGAGTTAATTCTGTAAAGCCAAAGGAGTTAATTCATTGAAACCTAACTGTGACCTATTTTCTGTTCCAATTAAGTTGAAGGTCATTTGTCAAGTTAAATGGGATCTTTGCAAGGAATAGAAAAATCTCGAAGCACGCTTTCAAGCTCACAGGTGCTCACTAAGGGTGCCTGAGAGTGAAGGCTCAGGACTGTGCACCTCCATCACTGGGTGTGACACAGAGACCTGCTTGGAACCTTCTAGTCCACGCTTGCTCCTTCTCATCCTTCCTGTGACTGTGGGGTATCCACAGACTTTAGGTGCTTGCCGTAGCTCAAATTATAAACACTGGCCTAAGGAGGATGAGGGCAGCCTGGGACCCAGCTGGCCCTGTGCTCAGCACACCTCTAGCTTTTCCTGGGCCAAGTGTTTCTTTGCTGTGGGTAAAGTTACTTTGCCAAACAGCTGGGAGATCTGCCACTTGGAGAGACACATCTGGGCACTGAGGGTGTTCCGAAGGCAGGGATCTGTGTGCAGGGGGTCGCCCTCTGCCAGTGGGATTTGTTCTGTTTCTGCTCAGCAGCCCTAGTGGCTCTTCACCTTCTTTGTCTTACTGGCCCATGCGGTCCTGGGCCTGCCTTGGCTTGGTATCTAAATACCGTGTCCTTTCTCACTCATAAATGAAATCAGGTTCTGGGAACAGTGACCACAATGGCAGAAACATAGGAGCTCGCAAGTAGCTTACATTTCTGATCCCCGGAAAAGTAAACAAAGTGGAGACCTGTAT
Organism: Ondatra zibethicus; assembly: GCA_004026605.1. Taxonomy (NCBI): domain Eukaryota; kingdom Metazoa; phylum Chordata; class Mammalia; order Rodentia; family Cricetidae; genus Ondatra; species Ondatra zibethicus. Next base: position 34,045 of record PVIU01002198.1, on the reverse strand, counting down.
GGTCATACAGGAGCCTTTATGGGGAGTGCCTAGCTCAGGAGCTTGGAGCATCGCAAATAGGCAAACCTGCCCTGGGGGAGACAGGACAGAGGGACAGGCATCCCCTTTGGTCCTCTCTGGTGGCGTCAGTCCTCAACAATGCTGCTTTCCTGACCACAGATCGTCCAGTGCGAGAGTCCAGTATGGCTTCCTTACCCTCACCACTGCAAACTGTACCTGCACCCATGAGGCAGACCGCCCCACAGGCTTCTGTAAGGAAGGAGCTGCTGGGTGGAGCCAGTGCGAGATGGAGGAGGGCACAGACCTGCCTGGCCAACCTGAGTGACCCACCGCTCCACCCAGCAGCTCCTTCCTTACATAAACTTGTGGAGTGGGCAGACTCATGGTTTTTGAGGCAGGTTTTCTCTGTTTATCTCTGGCTGTCCTGAAAATCACTCTGTAGACCAGGCTGGCCTCGCATCTGAGGATTTTTTGCTAATACCTTTTAAATTTTATTTTTAGCTTGAGGTAGGGTCTCACTGTGTGGCCCTGGCAGGTCTTGAGCTCACTGTCCTCCTGTCCTCCACCCCCACAAAACAACCACCTTCCCAGTGCATTCTTTTCTATTTTTTCAGGTACTCTAGTTTTGTGGTTGTTGTTTGTTGTGTATGGCTGTTTTGTCCTCATGTGTGTCCTTTCGATGTCAGAGGAAGCCATAAGAGGGAGTCAACCCCTCTGGCACTGGAGTGACCGATTTTAGCCCCCGTGGGTGCTGAGAATGGAATCCAGGTCCTCTGGAAGAGCCTGTGCTCTTAACCTCTGCGCTGTCTCTCCAGCTCCCTGCCTCCCTCAGTACATTTCTAAAACCTCCTTAGACTGCATTTCAGGGAGGTTTAGCTCCTTTTCTGGGTTCAGTTTTCCAAAAGCTGTTTTTTTTTAAATATTTATTTACTTATTATGTATACAATATTCTGTCTGTGTGTATGTCTGTCTGCAGACCAGAAGGGGGCACCAGACCTCACCACAGATGGTTGTGAGCCACCATGTGGTTGCTGGGAATTGAACTCAGGACCTTTGGAAGGGCAGGCAGTGCTCCTAACCACTGAGCCATCTCTCCAGCCCCCAAAAGCTGTTTTGATTCTCACATATGATATAAGGAACATAAAACCACTTATTGACCACGTCTGCCATGTGGGAGGGAGACAAGTGAGCCCCTGCTGATCCCCGTGGCCTCGCTCGTGTGCTCATTGCCCCTCCCCAAAGAACCAGGGGAAGCTCCGCTGGAGTTCCTGCCCGTTTGCCTGTCCTTGCGTTGGTTCTCGTGTTCGTCCTGTCTCAGCGTCTGCACCATGTGCTGTGGCCTTTCTAGTCTCCCCTGGGCCAGGGCCCAGAATGACAGGTCCCCTAGGCTTCACCTCCCTTTCTGGTAGAAAGAGGATGTCAGGGGGTCCTGACTTGCTAGTGAGCTATCCAGCACGTGTGCCTGTTTTTGAGAGCCCCTTCCCTTGCTCTGGCTTGTCTCTTTCCCAGAGGTGGTCATTGTTGTTGTAGGGTCCTGTTTGTCCTTTGGTCTCAGTACACCAGGACCTAGGGAATGGGGGACAGTACACCAGGACCCGTGCCTGTCTTCACCCCGGGCGATGGATTTGAGCTGGGGTGGGTGTGTCCTATGTGCTGTGCAACATTTGTCCCTTATGCTTGTGATTTGAAGTTTAAGGATCTGACTGGCTTTGAAAATACAGGACTAACCTGTAATCTGGACACTGCTCTGCAGACCTCCTAGGAGGCCGTAAGGTGAGCTCCGCACTTCTGGAATACTTGGACCCACCGAAGTTGCGTCTTCATCCATGATCCCTGTAGAATAGGGACAGACCCTGCACATCTGGCTCAAGGATGCATTTACATACAGTAAGGGGAAAAGAGTTTATTGCTTCATTATGGGACCTTCTGGGGATAACAGCAGCTTCTTGGTAGGACAGGCCCAGGACTTTTGATGTCCTCCTCCCCCTGAAACAGAGCAGAAAGGCCCAAGGCTTGTTTATCATCTGGCGGTGGGTAGGTGGGGATGCTCCCGAGCTGTCAGCCGAGCATCAGCAGTGGAACCAGGCCCTGAGCTTTTTCACCAAAACCTCACTTAGTAAGGGAGGTTGCTGAAGGGAGGCTATCGTCAATGACCAGGAGAATGCAGGTGCCCATGCTAGAGCTACAAGGGGAAAATGAGCTCTGTCAGCCAGAAGTCACCTTGACCTCAAGGCTGCATATATGCAGGGACCAGATGGGTCACCTGATCCCAAGGAATCTGTGTCTTAGGGGAAAAGAATGAGCAACTGGAGCAGCATTGAGCTGGCAGGTGGTAAGAAGGGCCACGTGAATGTCACATCTTGGAGGTGGCAGTCTGTGCCTTCCATAGAGGTGACCACAGCTGAGACCTGACAAAGGGGAGGAGGATCCACCCAGATGGGCTGAGACCCATGGCCAACCATGGGAACCAGGAGTGGGGGTGAGGAGACGGTAGGACAAAGGTCACAGAGTGGGACTAGCCTGACCCTGGAGGTTTGTGTGAAGGATGCAGCGCTTGGGGGAGGGCAAGGGTTGCAGTACCTTTCTTCCCTACCCTGGTCAAGAACAGTCTCTGTAAGAGTTCAGGAAGAGAAGCAGGCTGAGGATGTGAACAGGTGAGTGTAGAGAAAGGGACAGGTACCATGTTCCAACAGAGGAGAGCAGCTTTGGGGTAAGAGAGGTTTGCCCTTCATGCACAGCCCAGATGTCTAGCTTACAGCCGCGTCAAACCCTGAAATTGTCGTATGCGCAGCGTGCCAATGCATGTGTAGTCCCTGTAAACAGTCTTTACAGAGAACTGTCCCAGCTCCGCAAGGATCCATCTCCTGCTGTCCCTTAAACAGCCACTCCCCTTTCACGAGCCATCCACCTGTTCCCCAATGTCATTTCAACCAATCACAGAAACAGAATCGTGCCACCCAGGGCTTTAGAGTTGGCTCTTCATTGTACATGAGCTCCAGGGGCTCACCCAGGTTGCTGCTGTGTGCCCAGCTAGTTCCTCTTCGTGCCCCAGCATCCATGGTCAGCCCACACTAAGCTGACCACTCCCCAGTCAGCCACTCTGCCTGGGCATTGTGTCCCTCTCCTGCACGTTGCGGGCTGCATCTGGTCTTGTGACTCTGCAGTGTTTGAGCGCCCACTCCTGCGAGTGGATGGATGTGATGTCCTTACATAGTTTTTGTTGTTGTTTGGTTTGGTTGTCTTTGTGTGACGGCATGCTAGGGGGACACTGAGCCCAGTCCAGATCTTTTTTGAAGGCTTCTTTGGGGTGGGCAAAGACAGTGACTCCCAGCATCATATAATCTCCGCTTGGGGGTCTGTGCTTTCTCTCCTGTGTGCCAGCTGAGGAGGGGCGTTCCTGCTATGGCTTTCTTGTCAGACGCTGGGGCTTATTCTAACTTCATTTCTGTTGCTGCAATAAAAGACCCTGACAAAAAGGAGAGAGGGTTTATTTTAGCTCAGTTCCAACAGGGACATCAAGGTGGCAAGAGCTCAAACAGCCGCTTGCATCACCCGCAGTCAAGGGCAGAGCGAGAATGAACGCCTGCGTGCCTGCTTGCTCGATTCCCCCACTCTCGCACAGTTCAGGATCACTGCCTAGGGAATAGTGCTGCCCACAGTGCCCCCTACAGACACCCACAGGCCAACCTGATCTAGACAATCCCTCGCCAAGACTCTTCCTAGGTGAGTCTAAGTTGTGTCAAGTTGATAATAAAGCTGACCTTCACAGGGCCTACATTTGAGTGAACACCCTTTTTTCTGTGTCTGTAGACACATTCCATTAGAGCTTTCAAGAGAGCATCGGGGTGACACCACACGACCCCCTTTGTCCCCAGAAACATCTTGTCTGCCCTAGTATTTAATGTGGCCCACACCATCTCCATTTTCTCTTCTTCACTTCCTCCTTGGAAACTCAGCTCTTCTCTTCCAGGAAGCCCTTCTGGAAGAGGGAAGCAACCTCTCTATTTCCCACATACGTCAAGTTGGCTGTGCCTTGTTCCTGGAGCCACATGTTGATCTTGGTGGCTCCTGGAAACTAGGCAGTGTTCACGTGTGCACGCATGCGCACACACACACACACACACACACACACACACACACACACACACGTTGGTGGCAGAACGACAACACCCTGACCTGGCAGAATATGTTGACATCCTCATAGCTTGAGTGAATGAAGCCAAGTCAGTGAAGACTTGTGGCTTTGCTGAAAATGGCAAAGTAGAGGTGTGTGCAGGTTCAGAGCTTGCTGGGCATGGTCCTGTGCTAGGCAGAACTTCGTCCTGGACTTTCTGTGGCATCTGTGTTGCTGTGGACAGTGTGCCAAGAGCGTGTGCTGTTACAGGGTCCCTGGCCACCTGCCGTGCTCTCACACAGCCAGACTGGTAGCCGCAATTTCTCCAGCCGCCTGACTGTACCGTTAGGACTCTCACTGGAGACTGGCAGATGCCCTGGTTCATCATCCTCCGCACTCACTTCCTTCTGACCTAGGCAGGTGGGTGTGGACAGCTTCCACTAGCTGCTTCAAAAAATTAGCCTGATCTGATGGTTTAAATCATGACTGATTGATTTTCTCAGAGTTCCGGAGGACCCCCCCCACCAGTTGTTTTAGGGTACTCCTGGAAGTTCCTTAACGTAGGCATGGGGTCACATGACTGAAGCAATTGGACTGGGGTCTGGCTCAAAGTCACCAGCCCTTTCTAATGGTAGCCGTGTCTTTGTGGGACAAGCAAATCCTGAAGGTATCTTGATCTTGAGGTTGCTCTTCACCATACGAAATCCATTCTTCTGGAGAATCTGAGGACCTCTAGAGCCCTGGGGATACCATACCTTCCCTCTCCAGATCCACATCCGTCCTGGAACTCTTGGTTTGCAGCAAAAAACCAGACTGTGGCCCTGAGGAACTCTAGCTCATCACCCCCAAGACTGATCTACTCTTTCTCATAGTGCTCTTCTGGCCATTTAGGATCCTGTTCTGTAAACACACCTATTCACACTTTGTTTGTTTGTTTTTAGGTAGGACAGGTTTCTCTGTATAGCCCTGGCTATCCTGGAATTGGCTCTGTAGATCAGGCTGGCCTCCAGAGATCATCTGACTCTGCCTTCCCAATGCTAGGTTTAAGGGGGGTGCACTACCACACTCAGCCCTGCCTGCCCGTTTTCAAAGTTGAGTTATACCGAAAGACAAAATTGTCATAGATTTAACGTTTTTTTGGTTTGTTTTGAGGCAGAGTCTTAAGTTCCTGGGCTCCAACTTCTGCTGGAAAACTGAAGGTACCAGGTCCAGCCAAAGACTTGAATTAACTATGTGCAGCCCTCGAATCCCAGGGCACCTCATCCCCCGAGACAGTACGTGTTCCTATCAGCAAAAGAAAGGGACAACTATCCTTTCAGAATTGCTTTTGTTGTAAGGTGGGGACAGGGAGAGGGAACCAAATAAAATTCCCAGGCTGATGTAGATCAGCCAGTCCAGGTCACCGTTGTTGCAAAGGACGAGGGTTTCTGCCTAAAGCACATTGGGTTCTACTTGGTAATTTCTGTCTTCTTGGGGCCCAGTGCAGTCACCTCCTGCATTTCTAAATAGTTTTTGTTTTGAGACAGTGTCTTCTATATAGTTTAGAGCTCCTGAGTGCAGAGGTTATAGCTTCCTTTAATTTTTATTAAACTAGAGTGATAATGTTTATTGATTCATAGATACTTTTTTTTTTTACATATTTGTGGGACGGTGTCTTTTTTCTTCGTCAGGTTTTGTTTATTTGTTGAGATAGGGTCTCATTATGTAGTTCTGACTGGTCTGGAACTCCTACACAGACCACGCTGGCCTCAAACTTAAAGAGATCTGCCAACCTCCACCTCCTGCTGGAATTAAAGGTACACACCACCACGCCTGCCTTTTTTCCTCGTGTGTGTGTGTGTGTGTGTGTGTGTGTGTGTGTGTGTGTGTGTGTGCATGCACTTGTGCGTGCCAAATACAGGTATATGCAGGTGCCGGTGCTAGATGTCAGATCCTGTTGAAGCTGGACTTGTAGTTGAGAGCTACCTAATACGGGTTCTGGAAACCAAGCAGTAATGCATTCTAACCCCTGAGCTGTCTGTCCAGACCCTGAAGTCTTTGATTTTGTATTACAAATGCCTTTCCCTACTCAGTGGCTTGTCCTTTATTCTGATGATGTCTTTAGATAAACATAAAAATTAAATCTTTATATTTAGTGGTTTGTTTGTTTTTTTTTTTTTTTTTTTTTGATCCTGCTGAGGAAATGTTCCCTAGTCCAAGACCACTAACATATTCTTCCATGCCATACTTTGTGGGCTTTAGTGAGTTCTCCAAGTAATACGAGTGAATTTTCTAAATAGTGTAAGGTGTGGGGTTCTGGCTAGTTTACTAAAGGCCGTCTTTCCCCGTGTGGGTCCGTGGGCCCCGTCGCTAATGAGGCCGTCTGTGGGGCCCCTGTGTGACTTCCCTCAGCCTCCCCGCACCACACTGTCTTAACCTCTTGGGCTTGGTAATCGGTGACCCGTGATTGTTTGTCTTGTAAAGGCTTCCAGCTTTATTTCCCTCAAGACTGTACTTGCCATTCTTTGACTTCTATACGAAGTTTATAGTTGGCTTCATAGTTTTCAGAGCCAGCCAAGATGGAGATCAGAGGTAGAACACTCAAGGCCCTAAGTTCCACTCCCCAGTCCGCCCGTCGTCCTACACACACACACACACACACACACACACACACACACACACACACACACACACACACGTTCTATTTGGAAGATGGGCATGGTCCTGCACACCCACAGTCCTAACGTGTGGGAGGCTGAGGCAGTAAATTGGGTGTTCAAGGCCAATATCAAGTTTGAGGCCAGCCTGGGCTCCATAATACCCTGGTTTTTGTTTTAAGTTTTATTTAAATTGAAGATCAGTTTATGGATCGATCTTGGAGAAATCTCTGCAATGTTGAGACTTGTAAGCCGTGAGCATATATGTGCTTATGCCTCCATTCAGCTACTTCAGTGACATTTGTAATCACATGTAGTGTGTGTTCAGTGTAATGATCCCAGCACATTTTCTCTTAGATTAATACAGTGATATTTTAATGCTGTTTTTACTTATAGAATTTTGTGTCCTGTTTGATTATAGAGCTGTGTTGAAAGGGAACAGGGCCCCTTGTTCCAGCCGCCCGGCTAACTTAACCCCTGAAATAATCACACAGAAATTGCATTCATTTAAACACTGCCTGGCCCGTTAGCTCTAGCCTCTTATTGGCCAACTCTCACATCTTGATTAACCCATTTCTGTTAAATCTGTGTATCTCCACGTGATTGTGGCTTACCGACAAGATTCTAACCTACATCCGTCTCAGGCAGGAGCTTCATGGCGTCTGCCACATTGTCCTTCTTCCCAGCTTTCAGTTCGGTCTACTCCACCTATCTAAGTTCTGCCCTATCAAAAGGCCAAGGCAGTTTCTTTATTCAACCAATGAAAGCAACACAAATACAGAAGGACCTCCTACACCAGAGCTGTGTGGGGAGATTTAACCATTTCATTCTGCCCTTTGTCCCACTTCACTGCCATTGGCAGTCAGAGCATGGGTCCCACTGCACGTCCTGTAGACACTGTCATTTCACCAGCATGGGTCCCACTGCACACCCTGTAGACACTGTCATTTCACCAGCATGGGTCCCACTGCGCGTCCTGTAGACACTGTCATTTCACCAGCATGGGTCCCACTGCACGCCCTGTAGACACTGTCATTTCACCAGCATGGGTCCCACTGCACACCCTGTAGACACTGTCATTTCACCAGCAAGCGATAGTGTTATTGTCCCCTTTGCTGCCCTAGCACTGTTTATTTTCCAGAAACCATGTGGGGCGAGACTGGTGACATCCGGCACGTCCGCTGCGATAGAAGTCACCATTAAGGAATCTGTCAGCAGTTTGTTCTGTTGTGAATCCCCACTCTCGAAACAAGGTGATGCCATCCGTTTCCTCTGTGGACGCTGACTCCTGGGATGCTGAGTTTTACCGGCTGCTTCCTTTCTCCTTCTGACATGAACGAAGTCCCCTCTTTTGTTCTGTTCACACAGCGGATTGTATCAGTTGGTTTCTCCTGCTGTCTGACTGGCTTCTTCAGCCTGCACCTCCCCATTTCATACTTCAGCAGATTCAATTTGCTAATACCGTGTTTGCAATTTCTGTAATTACGTTTATGGAAAGGTTGAGCTGTAATTTTCCTTTTTTGTGATGCTGTCAACTGTTGGGGTTGTTGGCCTTACAAAATTTATATTCAAGAGGATTTTTTTATGACAGATTAATATTTGGCTTTTTTCCCCCCTTGACACGTTCACCCATGAAGTCACATGAGCCTGGTGTACTTTACAGGTGTGTTTTCTTTACATTGCAGGCTCATTTTTTCAAATGAAAGTCAACTGTACAGATTTTGTATTTCATTGGTCACTTTTGGTAAGATGTGTTCTCAGGACCTCGTGACGTTGTAGTACATTTCCTTCTTTTCCTTTAAACGGCCACAAAATCTGTAGAAACTTCAGTGACTGATTCCTGCTTTTAGTACTTCGCACTTTGTTACTTTTATAAGTCTTGTAAGATATTTATCAAGTCTGGCTGTCTTTTCAAACAGTCAGTTTCTGTTTTTCTTTTCTGATTTTCTTATATGTATTTCTTTGTTTTGGGGGGGAGCTGTGAAGGGGTCGAGACAAGATTTCTCCCTGTAACCCTGGCTGTCCTGGACCATGCTCTGTAGACCAGGCTGGCCTCAAACTCACAGAGATCCTCCTGTCTCTGCCTCCCAAGTGCTGGGATTAAAGGTGTGTGTGTACCACCACCACCCAGCTATGTGTTCTGTTTCTACTCTGCTCTTTATTATTTTCTTCTTTGGTGTTCTTTGGGTTTAAATTTAACTATCAATTCCTTTGATATTTTTCCTTAAATAAACTGACCTCCATTTCACAATCCTCCTGCCTCAGCCTCCCATATTCTGGGATTACAGGCGTGTACCACCTTGCCCAGCCTATTTGCTGTTTTCTATTTATACCGATGGATGCACAAATCATTTTTTAGTTTTCCCCCCTTTCTGAAAGCCATGTATCTTCCACCCTGCTAGTTTTTCCCCTAAGTGTGCTTTATCTGTGCCCCCAAGTTGAGAATACCTATCATCAAGTAGCTGGAAATAGTTTAGTTCCTTTTGCCCTCTTTGTTAGACCTGATCCGAGGAGGTTTGTTTTGTGCCCTTGTGGCATTTTGAGACAAGGTCTCACTGTGTATGTAGCTCAAGCTGGTCTGGAACTCAGGATCCTCCTGCCTCAGCCTTCCCAGTGCATGATCTGTCAGGCCCTGCACCGTGTGACTTTTCCATTGCCATGACTAAACACCGGGACCAAGGCAACTTATAAGAGAAAGCATTTAACTGGGCTTATAGTTTCAGAGGGTTAGAGTCCTTGATGGCAGAACAAAGGCATGGTGGCAGAAACAGCCGAGAGCTCATATCTTGATCCAAAATTAGGAGGCAGAGAACACACTGGGAATGATGCTAATCTTTTGACATGTCAAAGCCCAACCTCAGTGACACGCCTCCTCCAACAAGGTCACACCTTTTAGTCCTTCCCAAGCAGTTCCATCAACCGAGTACCAAGCATTCGAACACGTGAGCCGATGGGACCATTCTCCTTCAGACACTACACCCCAGTTAGGTTATTGACAAGCTGGGGCACTGCTAGGTAGTGGTGTGTTTTACCTAGCGTGCGCCAGGCCCTAGGTTCACAAAAATGTAGAGAACTGTGTAGTTGCGTGGTCCAGGGAGTCCGACACCTGTGGCAGGAGAATGGTCATGAGTTAGAGGCCAGCCCACTCAGTTTAACAAAACCGTATTTCAAGAACCAGAAATGCGTTGCTGTTTGATCCATAGCCATTTGTTGTGTTTTTAGCTTTATTTCACTGTGGGTAGAGAAATCACAGCAAAGTTCCTGACAGTTGTAAAGGCCCAGCATATGGACGACTTCTGACGTGTTTGTTTTGCAAAGCAGTACATGGTGTGTACGGCAGGCCGAGTATTCTGATGGAGTCGGTCAGTTTGGTTCAAACCTTCCCCCCCACACCATTTTGAATTTACATCTTGTGTAATTGAAAACAATGTGTTGAACATCTCCAAGTTTAACTGAAATTTTCCACTTCTCTCTATGATTTTTTTTTATTTTTTTATTTTATTTTATTTTTTCGTTTTTCGAGACGGTTTCTCTGCAGCTTTGGAGCCAGTCCTAGAACTAGCTCTTATAGACCAGGCTGGTCTCAAACTCACAGAGATCCGCCTGCCTCTGCCTCCCGAGTACTGGGATTAAAGGCATGTACTACCACCGCCCGGCCCCTCTCTGATTTTTGTTGTTTCTTCGCTTGGGTATTTTGTGTTAATATTAGCAGTATAGCGGTTCCGGGCACAGCATCCCCGTCTCCCACATTTATCCCCAGGGCTTTGCGTATGCTAGGCAAGTGCTGTACCACCAAACTACATCATCATCCGTTTTTAAATTTTGAGGCTGAATCTCGTTCTGCAGTTCGGGCCGGCATGGAAGCTCTCATTCTCCTACTTCGTCTCCTAAGAGCTGGGGTTCCATACCTGTGCCCCCACACTTGCCTTCTCTGCCTTCCTTTTGATGAGCACTTTCATCCTCCTGAAAGTGTCCCTTTCCAAGATGAAACGTATCACGTATGTCCCCCCAGTGCGATGTATTTGTCCCAGTAAACCCACCAGAAATTGACGTTACTCTAAGTTGAAGTGGTCGGCCTGACCTTCCTTCAGCTGGTCACCTCATGAGCCCAGCTGGACTGGGAACTGTTGCTCTCTGCCACGTCCAGTGTTACAAGAGGATTGAACTGTACATACATCATTAGCCAGGGTGGCATGCCAAGTTCAAACCGGGTTTCCTGCCGAATTCATATCGATCTCATCACTCCATTGTAAGCCAGAAAGTCCCGAGTGAGCCCATTGTAAGCTGGAGGGTGTTGTGTGTACTGTCCTTAAAGTCACACTTGCCTGAAGCCTCCCTTGTCCCATAAAAGATAACTATTCAGGTTGCTGTGTGTGATGGGGAAAGGGGGACTTACTGCCTGTGTGACTTATTTGGAGATTTTTCCTTAGCTCCCCACCTCCTGGATCTGCAGGCGCTCTGGTCCCATGTATAAGACACCCTAGTATTTGCACATAATCTACCCAAACCCTCCCATGCACCTCAGCCGTGAGCCTCCGCCGCCCTTCCAGTGTGCTCTGTTTCGTCTTGTCTGCCTGTGAAAGTCTTCCTTCTGTCTGGACTATTCTTGTGAGTAATTTTTTTAAAAACGCCGATTTGCTGACAGCTAATTATCTGGACTTTGTTTGTGTGATCTGCATTCTCCTTCCTGTTGAAATGAACCATGTTTCCTGCTCAGTCTGGGCTCCAAGTAGACCATGCTTCCCTCTCCCAGCTTCAGGTCTGTCTCCACCTGAGTTCACCGGGTCAGGTGTGCCGAACACCTTTCAGCTTACAGCATTTTCAGCTTCTGGTGGGTTCACTGGGACAAGGTCCTGTCACAGTGCAGGGCCTACATCGTGTCTTTCATCCTGGAAATGCCCTGAAGACAGCCCTGCTTTTCCCTTTCGGGTGCTCTCTCTTTCCTCCGGTTCCCACGCCCTTCCGTTTCAGCAACCTTAACACGGACACAGGCAGGATGGAGTGGACATGTTCCGCCTTTGAGAACATGAGTTTTGGGAGTCTCAGGGGTGGAATGTTAAGGACTGAAGGTTTGTGAGCCCCCTCATTCATATTTTGAAACTGTACTTCATTGTGGCGGTGCTCAGAGATGAGGCCTGTGGAGGTCGATGTCCCTACATAGAGAGATCTTGAGAGACTTTGCTCTCCCCTCACTCCCTACCATAAGGGACATAAGAAGGCAATTGTTTGCAAGTCAGTGAGAGGCCTCCCCTGAACTCAACCCAGCCTTCAGCCTCTGGAACCATCTGAGGGGTACCCGCTGTGGACGGAAGCGCTCACCTGTCAGAGATAGCGCTCTAGGTCTATCTGGTTTGTCTAAGCAGCTGAGCCCTAGTTTTTGTCTCCAGTCAAGCAAGCCTCTGAGAACTGAGCCCCAGCCCTTGCACCCTTTGTTGAAGGCCCAGCATCCCTTTCCTCAGGTGCGGCTTTGATTATTCCAGCTTCCCCCTCAGCCTTGGTTGGAGGGTTAGCCTGGCAGAAACTCCGTGGTTCCCCGCCCGCCACGGTTGTCATGTGTCTTCAGCGTGTCACATTCACGTGTCCCTCCTGTTGAGCTGTCACTCAGAGCCTCTCTGCCCTCTGCGTGCTGTCCCTGCCGGCTTTACTGTTTTCCACAGAGTCTAGCTCCTGAGCTCTTGGCCTTCAGATCTGAGAGTTGACTCCAGTCCGAGGGCCATGGGGTAAGTGGTCAGCGATGTGCTTGTGTGTGTTTGTTCCCAAGTAAACAAGAGCTGTGCTCAGCATGAATTGATGGTAATTGAACTACTTGAAAGTTGATGTTTTTCCATTAAAAAAAAAAAAACCCTATGAAAATCCTGGTCAACCTCCCAGCTGGCCGTTCTAATCTATGTCACGATACGTGAGTATCTTCATATCAACCGTGCCATAAAGTGCGCCGGTGGTATTGTGCTGAGCTTTCTCTAGACCTCTCTGGGACAGTGTTCTTAATCAGTAATCACTGATCACAAGAGGATACTTCTACACCGAAGTACCAGGGTTCCTGGGATCCAGAGGCAGCCCCTCTTCTCCCACCTCCTGCATCCCCTGGCTGTGGGGCACTGTTAACATAGAAGCTGCTCGGTCACTTCAGCTCCCCACACAGTTTTTCCAAAGCTCAGTTTCCTCACTCGCAACCCTACCCTGACTGCCTGCTTTCTGATCCCATTCCTCGGGAGCGGCTCAGACATGGGCGGGGCCTTTCTTTCCAGCAAGGTTTAGCCAGGCACTTTTGAGAAACCCTATCAAGACATGACCGTCCAGCAGGGGGCCCCCAAGATCCAGCCACAGCACCACTATCCACGTGGACCATTTTCCCTCTGGAAGGAGCCGCCCACTGTCTCACACCAGTGTAAACCTTTCTCTTGCCTTCCCTCGGGGCCACAGGGTAGCTGTTGGGGGATTCAGTCCTTGCTGCGACGGCTCTACAGAGCCTGTCTGCAATGTCTGGCTGCTGGGGAGGGCATCTGGTATCTTCCTGCAGGTAGAGCTCCCCGGGCACAGCGACCTCACTGCCTGGTCACTGTCAGAGGTCACGGGTCCTTTTGTGCCTGCACCGGCGCCTAAGAAACAAGCCTCAAGTCCCACGTCCTTTTCCCAGTGAGACAGGCTGCCTCCGTGATTTTTGTCTGTGATAATGGTTACTTTAGCCCAGCAGCCAGGGTATTGATGCAGTTTGGGTGCCATGGTGGATAGGTGCAGAAGTCGCAGACCAGTTGTTGTGCCTGTGGGCAAAGAGCAGTGACCACAGGGCCTAATCAGCCAGCCTGACTTGCTGTCCTTCTCTTGGGGACGTGTGCTGGCCACTGAGGTCACTAGAATGCCCTTCTCTTGACTAGTGAGCAGTGTCAAGGCTGGGATGGACAGGACCTCCAGACCCGTGGAATCAATAGTAACTGTACACTCTCAGGAAGGGGTCTTGTCCCTGGGTTCTGCTCAGAAAAGAAAGTCAAGGCCAGAGAGTTGACTCTAACAGAAATCCACCAACCCCGGTTCAGTTTTTTTGTTTTTTGTTTGTTTGTTTTTTTGGGTTTTTTAGCTTTTTAAGTGTTTTCATTAGCACATATCAGTTATACATAGTAATGAGCTTTATTATAACATTTTCATATGTGTGCATAGTGTATTCCATGCGTGTCCATCCCCTTGTTTCTGTTACCCTCTCTCTGTCTGGTTTGATTTGCTTTTTTGTTTGTTCATTTTGTTTTAGATAGGATCTTGCTGTGCAGGCCAGGCTGACCTTGGGCACATGGCAATTCTCCTGTCTTAGCCAACTAAGAGCTGGGGTCACAGGTGCCTGGTATCACAGCTTATGCCCCCCCACACCATCTGTGTCTCTTTCCAGTGTGTGTGGTCAGGTCTACTCTCCACTGAGGCTCGTGCATCACCCCGGGGAACTGCAGTCCCATGTTCTTGAGTGTTTGTCCTCACCTCTGTAGGGCGCAGCTTGTGTGGTTTTCACCCATCTCTAATGCACCAAGGCTCCATATAGACGAGGGGACCAGGGCAGCTCCCCTGTGTGGGCCAACTGTTTGGCTGTCTCTCTGGTGCGCCGTGGTTGCACAGGGACACTCCTGGGCAGTGTACGATGGAGTAGCCAAAAGGGTGGAAAAGCCCGCGTGGGAGCCACGGTTGTGCCTGCTGTTCACAAACAGGCTCCATCTCCCACGCAACCATAGCTTCCCCCGGCAGCAGTTCCCATACCTCTGTCCAGGCCTGCTTCTGTGATTTCAGTGTTATTCTTCATTTACCTTTCAAAGCATGGCATGTATAAGTCATCTTTTCAGCTGGGAAATAGATCAGTGGTTAGAAACAGGAAGTTTGAGTTGCAGGCCTGGGATGGGAAAGTCCCTAGCGGGAGGAGGTGACTACACACTCAGATGTGTTACCCTGCCCTGCTTTCCCACCTTTGAAGGGCCGTTCCACCCATCACCGGTGCTAACCCCAACCGCTGGGATTGTGCCTACCTGGCAGTGTAGAAGGATTGAAGACCCTTATTTTCACAGCCCTCTGGGAGCCACTGACAGACCTGGGAGATCCTGAAGTGCAGTAGTGTAGGGGTCCATGTGAAGCATCAGGAACTAAAAAGAGAATTTGGCTCTGAAGACAAAGAGACAGAATTTTGTAGTGGTCTATTATTTGTATTTTGATAAATAAAGCTTGCCTGAAGATCAGAGGCAAAGCTAAAGCCACTAGAGGCCAGGCAGTGGTGACACACACCTTTAATCCCAGGATTTGGGAGACAGAGTCAGATGGATCTCTTTTAGTTCAATACCACCCTGGGCTACACAATATCAATGTAGAAACTAATCCAGGTGGCGGTGGCTACACCTTTAATCCCAGCACTAGAGGGAATGTAAAATGGGAGGAGAGGGAAGTTTAGTCTGCTTAGTTTGTGGTTGCCCAGCCTTGGTAGAGGTAAGACTTCTCTAGTGGCTTGGCTGCCTTTCTTTTCCGGTTTCTGGGTTGAACCCCAATATCTATCTCTGGGTTTCTGTTATCTGTGCTGCACCATAGGACCTGGATACCTGCAGCCTTAAGGCTGAACGAAGCAGTCTGTGTGCTCCTCCATGCTTCTTTGCCACGGCACAGTCACTCTCGCTGGACATCCGAAGTCCTGGGATAAGCTGATTTGTGTATGTGCATGCTGGAGAAAGACAAACAGATTCTAACTGGCTTCTTACCTCTGCTGGCCGCTGGCCTGGGGATGCCAACCAAGACCCAGTGCTCCCTGTGAGGCACTGCTGTGACCTGTGCTCATTATACTATACCTTCCACGTCCCCACACATGAGGAGCCGTCCAGCTTCGTTCTGACCTGCCGCCAGAGTCCAGCCCACCTGCACATCCCCAAGCCTGGAAGGGGCGGGTTTGTCCACAGTCAGTCGATCAGAGTTTAGCTTTTTAAAAAGCGGGTTTTTTTTTCTCCCCACCTTGTCAGTGCTCAAGATGCTAGATTACCATGGAAACAGCTTGTTAAGATTCCTGTGACCAGCCTAATTATAGAATTTCAAAGACAAGCAGAGAGCTCCCCGGGGTTGTCAGGAAGGCAGCCCACACACTCTCCAGGACTTGCTGTTCACTGTGCGCCAGCCACCAGGGAGGTTGGCAGCTGAGTCCCCAGTGGGCATGTGACACCACCAATTCTCACCAGGCCAGAGCTCAGCTTTGACACCTGCATTCGTGGCAGAAGTGGCGGACTACCAAGGACAGCTCCCTTGTGCAGGGAGCATCGCACAGCCCCAGCAGATTCTACCCTACCCTCCAGCCTGGGCTTACCCTAGAGTCCAATCCATATTTGTTCCCCTTCACCAGAGCATCCCCTCCCTCTTCAGTGAGCATGACTCACTCATATCCTGTGCGTACAATGGTGACCCTCTCTTAGGTCAGGAGTAGAGTTTTCATTTCTCAGACAAAGCCAGGTTCTGAAAGTGCAACTGGCCTGCCTGTGGCAGAGGCACCTGGATTTCCCCCAGGGCCTCCAGGGTCCCAGCCCACAGGCCTAGAAAACCATAGGGGACTCGGTGTGGCTTTGTCCAGGGCTACATTGCTCTTAGGTAATCTTTTAGTAAATCCGTACAGCTTGTAAGTGTGGGTTTTAGCAGCTGTAGTGCTTGTGGCAGTTAGGATTTCCAGAAAGGCTCAGTTGTTGATTCAGAAACCAAGGATGTCACAACCCTAGTTGTTACCCTAAGAAACCATAGGCAGTTATGACTAGGAAATGCTCCGTAGCTTCCTGGCCAGAATCCTCAGCACCAGCAAGGCTGTAAAGAGCAAGAACTCTTAAATACAGTCCCAGCCCCAAGGAGCCCAAGGAGATGGGGGACTATACTATATACTGTAAGTTTTAGGTGGGGTTCTGGGAGGAAAGAGGACACTGGAGAAATTAAGAAAATCTGAACAGTGTGGACTTTACTGTACAAAACCTCACTTTTGCTTCACTGGTTGTGACAAAGGTGACAATGCAAAGGGGGTGAGTGCGCTAGAGCCCAGGCAAAAAGTCTCACGAAACACGATATCTTCTGTAGGTTTGCTCACTGAAGAAGGTGAGGGGGGCCTGACTAGCACCAGCTGGAAAGTCCAGATGCTGACCCCAGTCGTGGTTTGCATTATGAGGGGACAGCACGTGTTCTTAGTCAGTGTCCTATTGCTGTGAAGAGACACCATGACCACAGCAGCTCATACATTTCATTGGGGCTGGCTTACAGTTCAGAGGCTTAGTGCATCATCATCACTGGTGGTACACGGGCGGGCATAGTACTGGAGAAGTAGCTGAGCGATCTCCATCTCATCCATTGGCAACAGGCAGAGAGAGAGACACTGGGACTGCCTTGGGCTTTGAAATCCCAGAGCCCACCCCCCAGTGACACCCTTCCTCCGTGAGGCAATACCTCCTAATCCCTTTAGATAGTATCACTCCCTGGGGACTAATCATTCAAGTATATGAGCCTCTGGGGGCCGTTCCTATTCAAACCACCACAGCACAAGAATTATCCCATTGCCTTTCTAGCCCCTTAAAGTATACCAGGAGCTGGAAAAATGGCTCAGCAATCAAGGGCACTTACTGATCTTACAGAGGACCCAGTTCAGTTCCCAGCACCCACATGCTGTCTCACAACTGTCATAACTGTGACTCCAGGGGAATCTGACTCAGTCTTCTGGTCTCCATGGGCATCAAACATACATACATACATACATATATTCAGGCAAAACACACACATAAAATAAATTTTTAAAAAATTCAGAGTATGGGGGGCTGGAGAGATGGCTCAGCAGTTAAGAGCATTGCCTGCTCTTCCAAAGGTCTTGAGTTCAATTCCCAGCAACCACATGGTGGCTCACAACCATCTGTAATGAGGTCTGGTGCCCTCTTCTGGTCTGCAGGCATACACACAGACAGAATATTGTATACATAATAAATAAATAAATATTTTAAAAAAATTCAGAGTATGGTAAAAAAAATATTTGAATGTTTACGTGGAGGATCACTGGCTATTGTGAGTCTTTCTGGTCAGTGTTCTCCCAACAGTGACCCAGGCATGGGCCAGCACCTGTGTGGGTGCTCCCGTGATTTACCTAGGGTACCCACTGCCACAACTGTGAATTACTTTCCTGTGTAAGTCAGGGTGCTCTAGGGACACCCAGCAGGATGCACATAGTGAAAGAGCTTGGCCCACAGGAATGCGGAGGCTAGGAGGTCCAAAGCCGTCAAGGTAGGCTTCATGTCAAGCTCAGAGCCCACAGCGATTAAAGAATAATCTTCAGTCTTTCATTGCTTTGATTGACTAGACGAGGCCCATCCATTAAGAAGGGCCATATTCAAGGTCTGATTTAACGGTTAGCCTCATCCCTATACACCCTCATGGAACCATCCAGAACAATGTTCGTTCTGACAGAGTTGACACAGGAACTCTAGAGGTCTACCTTCCGTCAAGTTGGCATTCATATGCAACTCCTTAAAGCACGTTCGGCCTCCAAATAATGACAATAACAAGGCTTCCCTCTCACTGAGCAGTACCAAGCAGGACCAAGTGGTGTGCACTGGCCCATTTCCTCAGGAGAGGGCGTGGTCATCTTGGGCCTTCTGGTCGACCCCCAACAGAAAGGCATGGCCTCTCAGTGGTTTTCCTACCATTTCAATCCCCCCGTTTCTCCCTTCTTTTCTCTCACAATTTCGGCTTTTCTTCCTGAGGTGAAGGAGCCAACATTATAATTATAAGTGCTTGTGGCTCCCCGAGAGACAGAATTCTGAGCAACCTGAAGCACTGGCCTGGCCTGCAGGCGCAAGGCGAGCTTTTAAGACCACCAGCATGGTTGCCATTCACAACAAGTTTTGGTTCGTTTTTGCGTTGCAGCTCAGAGTGCCTGATACGGGGTAGTTTGCAGGGAACAGGGTTTATTTCAGAAGTTTTAGAGGGTGTCAGCAGAAAGCTGTGTCAGCCTCTGGTGAGGGCCAAATGGGGGACCCAGCAGCTTGCTAGCCTGTGTCTTTCCCCTCTGTGAAGCCCCTAATGCCCTAGTATAGAGTGCCCCACTTACACTTAACCTCACCTGACCCCAGCTGCCTCCCTAAATGCCATCAGCCTGTGACTCTGGGGATGGAGATTCCAACACTTGAGCTTTTGGGGACGAACCCAAACCATAGCAGATCCTTAAAGTTAAAAAGTGCGGTGGAAGGCTAGCGTTGACTCAGCAGTTAAACGTTCTTACTGCTCTTGCAGAGGACTGGGTTTGGTTCCCTGCACCCTCGCAGCAGCTAATAACCATCTGTAACTCCAGTTCCAGGGGATCCAATGCTTTTCTTCTAGCTCCTGTGGGCTCCTGCATGCACATATGTCCACTCAAGCACATAGACATACACATTAAAGAGGGGAAAATGACATCAGGGGCCTGCAAGATGACTCAGCAGGTAAAGGCACTTGCTGCCAAGCCTAATGACCCGAGTTTGAGCCCCAGAATCCACATGGTGAAAGATGAGGACTGGCTCCTTCAAGTTGTCCTCTAGCTTACACGTGTGCCGTGGCGTGTGCACATACTTATTTGTACACATACTAAATCAATAAATCTACGTTTTCTTTCTTTTTTTTTTCTTTTCTTGGTTTTTTTGAGACAGCTTTCTCTGTGTAGCCTTGGCTGTCCTAGAACTTGTACTATAGACCAGGCTGGCCTTGAACTCACAGAGATCTGCCTGCCTCTGCCTCCCAAGTGCTGAGATTAAAGGTGTGCTCCATTATTGTTACCAGGACATGGTGGTGCACACCTTTAATCCCAGCACTTGGGAGGCAGAGCAGGTGGATCTCTTGAGTTCATGGCCAGCTTGGTCTACGGAGTGAGTTTCAGGACAGTCAGGGGGCTACAAAGAGAAACCCTATTTTGAACAAAACAAAACCAAGAAAATCGTCGTTTTTGTTTGGTTGGGTTTTTTTTTTTTAAAGAGTCCGTCTCCTTTTGTAGCCCAGGCTAGCCTTGACTTTCTATTCTCTTGCCTCTGCTTCCTCAGTGTTGGGATTATAGGTGTGCACCACCCCACACCTGGCTTGAAGCATTCTCAAATGCTTAGGAAGCCACTGTGGGACCAAGGGACCAAGTCCCACAGGCTGATCAAGGAGTGATGGAATTTCTGCACCACAGGAGCAAGTGTTTCTCTTCACAGACCTGTTTTTTTTTTTGTGCCAACCTAAGCCTTCTTCAGGAGCCTGAGTGATGGCCCTGGTGCCCTTCTTCCTTGATACCCTGGCAGGTTGTGTGATACTAATTTGTCTGATCCCTCAAACATAGAGCGAACCTTTTGTGGATTTCTCTATTTTTTCCTATGTATGTGTAGCTTGTGTGTGTGTGTGTGTGTGTGTGTATGTGTACGTTTGCATGTGTGGAAGTACATGTGAATGTGGGAGTACACACACCTTCACGTGTGTACATGTGTATAGAGGCTGGGCTTTGTGTCATCTGGGTCACTCTCCAATTTATAGTAAATAATGTATATAATATTATATATATGGCATGATATATCATAATGAATTGCTACTTCCAGCTAGTCTAGCCAGCTTGCCCCAGGGACCCTATCTCTGCCTCTCACGTGCTGGGATTTCAGGTATCTGCCTTGTCTGCCTGGTGTTCCCGTGGTGGGTCCCAGGGATCGAACCCCATGCTTCTGCAGCAAACGCTCTGTCCTCCGAGCGGCCCTCACCCCAGCGTGCATTCTCTTGTGGTTGTAGATGTCCTTCAGCACTGAGTGCAGGGTCTGCCTGGTCCCGAGGGTGTGTGGCGTGTCTGCCTGGACCTACGCTTGTGAACATGTTCACATGTGCTCAGCCCCTGCTCTTAGGATCTTCAGACTCTCCCTGCAGGTCCAGAGTGTTCCCCACATCCTCCTCCGTAAGCTCTTTGTCATCCTGCTGTTCACACTCACCTCTTTATTCTCTAAAAGGCCAGGTGTGTGCATGGCGGAAGGCAAGGGTCTTAGTCCATTCTGACCGCTGTAATGAGCCGCCCCGTGTCAGGGGCTTGTCTTCCCGTGGTGAAAGGCTGGGGGCCCGGGGTCAGGAGCCAGCACACGATAGTCTGCTTCCAGATCTCGGACAACACATTTTTGAGTGTCCTGATGTTTCAGAGAGCTAGTGCTGCTCTCTGCTTGGGGAGGCACTAACTGAGGTCCGCCCCCCACGCCCTCTTGTTCACATCAATCACCTTCTCGGCCTTGTCTCCAAACACCACCCCGCTAGTCGTCAGGACTCCACCATCCCTCAGCAGCAAAGCCCAGGCTTTCCTGCTGTTGGTGACAAGGCACTGCCATCAATCCTAGTCATTTGTCATCTCTGTGCTCTCAGCCCTGGGGCCAATACAGTGTCCTCTTTCCTGCCCCACTGCTAAGTTTGTCAGCCTCGGCCTCTGCTAGGGTGCCTTAGATTTCCTTTCATTTCTCTGTAATCTGGGGTGGTATTAAACGGTCCTTCACTTCTCAGTGCTGTAATTGAACGTGAAGACTTTAACGGGAACTACAGGACAAGAGGACTCAGCCCACAAGTCCTAGATTGTCCTCACGTTGCCTCCTGAGTTTAGCTCTCTGTCCTGGTCACTTCGTACTCCGCCCCTTCCCTTGAGGTATGAGATGGATGGGAGCCATACAGGAGCACAGTAAGGCCTGGGGCCGTTTGGAGCATGGACCTGGGCTCCCTTGGCTAGGTTTCCCTAGGAATGTGAGCAGGGCCTGTGAGGGAGCTACACTTGGATGTGGTGGGCGAGCCTTCGTTCCTCCTGAGCTCCCAGAGGAACCGCGGCTTCCGGCTCCTCACTGAATCTCCCCTTTAAAGGGAGAGGAGCATGTTTTTGCAGTCACTGTGACCTGATTTCAGCAGTTTCCAGCTAGAGCTGGTAATTTGCTTGTTTTAAAAACATTCCGTTACACTCTCCACTTTGGAATATTCTCAGCACTTTCATTCGGCTCCTGAAAGTCGCTCTTGCTGCAGGATTTTATAAAAGCACAAAGCTTCCCATTGTACCTTGTGTTTCTGGAGGTTTTGTCTCTGTATGCTGGCCTTGTGGCACTTAGGGGTCATGGAATGGAAACCATCAGGCTGTGTACAGTTCTGGTCGGAACCTTAGTGGTGTTTTTGTTGTTTTTTTTTTTTTTTTTAAAGAGCTGTTCTGGTGTGAATAGTGCATGTCACAAAATGATGTTTGGGTAGCTTTGAACTTTGAACAAAAATACTCAAGAAAACTGGACCACCCTCTGCCCCGAGGTCTGCTGGGTTAGAGGGACCTTGGGCCTGCGTGAGTCACTGAAGCGATGCTGGTGGACTGGCTGACTGTAGCCTCCAGCCTAGCCATCCACTTTTCCTCCTTGGATGGTCATATGTAAATATCATGGTCCATTGGAACCTTGTCCCTGTATGGAAAAAGGGGCCTGGTTTTTAGAAGCTGCCTAGAGGGAAAGAGGGTGAAAGAAAGCCAGCGGGGAATAAGCAGTCAGGGAACTGAGTGGCCCAGGACGGAGGAACTGATATCCTTACTGCCGTATCCTGCCTGTTCCCGCCAGATGCCGGGTATCTCCGCTACCGTGTGTGGGGCCTCTCTCACCTGAGCTGCCATCTCCAGCAGCCACAGCTTTGAGAACATGAGAATCATGTGAGGAGAGGTGAAGGGGAGCCTTTACCCGGAAAAGCTGTCATTGTGCTTCTGGCATCCCCCAGCCAGGACTGTAGCCTTAGCCAACCCGGGCGGGAATGGCCCGTCCCCATCTATACCTTGGGCCTGGGCCGGGCTCCTGCATCACAGTGCTACTTCCTTACACAGTTTTCACGTCCTCTTCAGAATCCATCTACCGCCGTGGGGCCAGAAGATGGAGGAAGCTATACCGCGCCAACGGCCACCTCTTCCAAGCCAAGCGCTTTAACCGGGTGAGTGTATCCCTCTGATGACTCCCTTGCAGGGGTCATTTTTATTGCTTGTACAAGTAAAGAAAAAGGGGGAAGTGTCCTTGTTCCTGCTGTGTAGGGCTGGGCTAACTCCATGCCCTGGAACAAAAGTCCTGAGCCACCAGCCTAACCAGCATTGCAGGGCTGTGGAGATGTGCTGGGGGCCAGTGGGAGCCTGCGCAGGTCCTCTCTAGCCAGTCCGCTGAATGGTAGCGTCAGCGTGAGAATGCGGCTGTGTCTTGGGTACCCTTTTCTGCTCCTGATTACATAGTCTTTGCTCATTATCTCTGGCCCTGAGGACCTGGCCTGCCTGCCCGTTTGAACACATGGTGCTTCTGGAGGGCTATAAGGGTCTCCTTGGACCCCAAAAGTCCCATATGCCTCTACCTTCTTGTCTTCTGTTACTCCAGTGGCTAGTCCTTTCCAAGTGACACTTGGCTTAGTCCCTCGGGTCTCTTCATCACAGTACTTCTTTGTTCTCCAGTGTGCAGGGACTGGGTGACTCTGCAGTGGCTCCCTTTCACAACCAAGGGCAGTACCTGTTGTCCTCTCTGTGGCCAGCAAGCACACTTTAGAGGAGCAGAGGTCCTGTGAACACATGGGGACAGCATGGAGCCGTTGTACTCAAGGGCCACTGCCCAGCCAGCCCTGTACTTTTCCACTCTCTGACCCCACGCCGGGAAGACTCGTTAGCCTTGAGTGGCCACAGGCCTAACAGTGAGCCATGGGGTCAGCCCCAGTCCTGCTGCTTCTTAGACAAGAGCTCACTTCTGCCTTGTTTCCCAGCCTGTGACCTAGGAACGCCGGTGGGAGGGATAAAGAAGGAGCACAGGTCGAGTCAATATTTGTCATGGTGTGAGAGCCTCACGGAGACCACCGCATCTTCAGGGCAGCCACTGACGTGCGCCTCTCTGGTCTCTTCTCAAGGCACCCAGTCGCTATAGATGTGCTCCTGGGCGATTCTGGGAGTGTGGGCTGTACCTCTTGTGCCCATCATGCGTCAGGAAGTTGGGGCTGCCCTCCCCCTCCCCCAGCGGCTGGTGAGGCTGGAGTGGTAGTGGGGCAGAGGGAAGGCTCGGGAAAATATGTATACTTGATCTTGGCCAGAAGGCCGAGAAGCCACAAGCCGGACTGTAGACAGCGCTGGGCTGGGGAGAGACGTGGGCCAGTGCCTCGGAAGACAGCCGGGGAGAGACTTGGGCCAGTGCCTCGGAAGACAGCCAGGCACTGCCCAGAGATCCTAGAGACTTCCTGGAGGAGGTGTCTAGGAAGTCAGCCAGGAGAAGATGCTGGGAATCCAGGATACAGCAGGCACGGTAGAACCCAAATAGTATCAGGGTACGCTGAGACCCAGGCTGGGGACGATTCCAATGGCCCTATGTCTTTGCTATCCCATTAAGATGCTCCTGGTACTCCCCAGGCCTGACGCATAGTAGGCGCATACTGAACACACTGCCTTGTTCTTTACTGTGACTGACGATTAGAAGGTTACTTAGGGAGACTGGGGTTGGGCAGCTGGGCTGACACACAGTGGGGATCAAAAAAATGGACTGTATTTGCTGAGAATGAGCAGAATTCTGGGAGCCAGCACGGGCAGTAGAGAGACCATAGACTGCTGCTCACCTTGGAGAGGCCTGGTGTCAGCAGGACAGAGGTTAAAGGGGTGCCGAATGTCCAGTATTAGCATGCTAGCCCAGGTGCTCAGAGGACAGCAGGGGCTGGAATGATGCTGCCCGGCAGGATATGTTCATGGGATTTTACAGTAAGCCAACCAGATAGCCGGGATAGACGTTGTCTTCTGGGAGTATGGAGAACCGGAGACATCTGGCCTTGGAGCAGCCAGGTGCCCTCTCTCCTGTGAACCTGTCACGGGCCAGAGCAGGAGTCTCGGGCAGCCCAGCAGCCACCTCCTCCCAGGGTACAGGAGAGGAATCTGCGAGCGCTGTTGTCCCTCGTGCTTGATTACCTCGCTGACGGATGGCTGATGGCCAAGACGAAGCCCACAGACTCATCCATCCACTGGGCATACAGGCCAGGACTCTGGCAGCACCAGGAGCCCCTTCCCACAGTGTGTGTGGTCGTGTGTGTCCATGTGCCGACAGATATGCATACACATATACACAGGTCTGGGTGGAGGCCTCAAGTTATTCCTTTGCCATTTAATTCTTTAATTTAATTTCTCCACTTTAATTCTTGAGACAGGGTCTCTTGGTAAGCCTGGAACTCAGTTCCCCTAGAGCGCCTAGCCAGTGAACCCCAAGGACCCTCCTGTCTCTGTTCCCGGTGCTTGGATTATAGTCATGCACTATACCTACCTTTCTTATGTGGGTCCTAGGGGGTCAAACTCAGACCCTCATGCTTATATCGCAGGCTCTTTACCTGCCAACTAAGCCGTCTCCCTCGTCCCTTCCCATGCTCTTAATTGGCAGACCAGAGGAATGTGGTGTGAGCTCTTAGGAGCTGTGCCACCCCGTGTTCGCCCTCCAACCTCACTCTGGCTCTCAGAAGGAAAACGTTCGTCTGTGAGACTCAAAAGGAGGATCTAGAAGTGACGCTAAGGCCTTGGGCATCCGACAGAGAGGACAGGGCCTGCCTTGTGGGCCCGAGGCCTAGCGTTTATGTAATGGGAGACGTACTCTCCTGCTCCTTACGCAGAGAATGTTGGTTAAGGAAATGGAAGATCCGAGCTCTCTTGCCCACCAGTTGCAGAGAGAGCGAGGTTAAGAAAATGCTGAAAACCAGAAGTGACGCGGCCTCCAGGGAAAAAACAGGCACTGGGCACCAAAGGGATTTTTAGACTTAGCCACATTAGACAATTCACATTTCCTTGGTTTCTAAACAAACGAAATGTAGAAACCGCATAGGAAAATCTGTTTGCATGTATATGGGTGTGTGTGTGTGTGTGTGTGTGTGTGTGTGTGTGTGTGTGTGTGTGTGTGTGTGTGTGTGTGTTTGTTTGTGCGTTCATACCAGAGGGCAACTTCGGATGCCATTTCTCAGGTGTCCGTGTACCTTTCTGTTGGGATAGGGACCCTCACTGACTATAATATTTAAAAGGTAGGCTAGGCAAGCTAACCACTGATCCCAGGACCTTGCCAGCTTCTACCTCTGCAGTGTTGGGATTTTTCCCCACACAAGTGATTGAGATCAAGCTTTGTGTTTGCAAGGCAAGTAAAGTACTTTAGAGGCTGAGCCATATTCCTGGTCCTTGGGGGAATGCATGTTGCAAATAAAACCTAAAGAGATAAAATATCAGAGGAACACAAATGGTTGCCATTTTGGACTTCCTGCAAGTTACCCTTTTTTCTTTTCCTTTCTTTCTTTGAGATACTTATTTTTAATTTTATGCATATGGGCGTTTTGCCTTCCTGTATGCCTATGCGACCTGTGCATGTAGTGCCAACAGAAGCCAGAAGGGGGAGTCGGATCCCCTGGAACTGGAGTTGTACAAGTGCGACCAGTGCTCTTAACCTCTGCGCCATCTCCCCACCCTCTTCAAGTCAGCCTTTGATAAATGCCGGGACAGAGCAGAGCTGTGAACGTCTGATGAGCGTAATTGCTTATAAATGCAGACAGCTTGACCCTTACAAACATTTTTCTAAAGGCAGACATTTTTCTCAGACAGCATCAAGGGAACCGAATGTAATCATTGCTTAGGGTTCACTGTGTGAGCTGCAGTGGGGTCTGGATAGCCCCCTGGTGGGGTGCAGACACAGACTCTGCCTTCTAGAATGTGTTCTGCCCTGCTTCTGTCTGAGGGGACCCTCCCCCTGCAGTCAGCCCACGCTGTTCTTGCACACGCAGGGAGGGCGTGATGGTTCCTTCCTTGTGATGGCCACGTGGCCCTGTGCTGGTACACATGGGTCCTCGTGCTACAGGGCAGGCTGGGTAGATGATATGCGTTGCCTTCTGTCGCCAGGATCTCAAGAAGTGAAGCTTCTCGGAGTGGGCAGGGAGACAGGTTTAGGACATGCCACCTGGTAGGACCGTCAAAGATTTCTTCTAAGATCTTTTGTCTGAAGAAACTAAAATGGTTAGCAAACGTTTCCCATAAAGGACCAGAGTCTATATTTTCTGTTTTTAAAGACGCGCACCTCTACTGCAGCATTCAGTGCCCACTGTTGTGGCTCAAGAGCCGCAGATAGTACGTGTGCCCGTAGGTGCAGCTATGTTCCAGTAAAATTTCATATACCGAAAAAGGGGGGAGTGGAGGTCATGAGCTAGGGTTCACCTTCTGCTG
Source organism: Ondatra zibethicus (assembly GCA_004026605.1). NCBI lineage: Eukaryota > Metazoa > Chordata > Mammalia > Rodentia > Cricetidae > Ondatra > Ondatra zibethicus. The sequence continues at coordinate 7,110 of PVIU01002198.1, read as the reverse complement.
TGGTTTACACACCCTTTCGCTAGGAACTTGGAATCAAGGCCCTGAGAGAAACGGATTTGGGTCCCCTCATGAGCCCCACCCTTCCCAGGTCAAGTAACCCAGAGGAACAGGAATTCTCTTTCTGAGAATTTGAAGCCTCACACTGGACCTCACACATCCTTACAGCCAGAATTATGCCCCCTAAGAGGGTCTAGCCCAGCAGCGTCCCCAGGTGGCTGGCAGAAGCAAGCACTGTCCCTCTTGAAGGAAGTGTGAAAGGATTCCCACAGATAGTAAATTGGACATCTGGGCTCACAATCAACAACGTAAAAAACCTAGTAGGAGTTAGTCCTTCTGGTCAGCAGCCAGCGGAAACCGAGATGGAAAACGCTGCCTGGCCCAATGCAAAAACTAGTCCTTGGTATCTTTGAAAAATTAAAATACAGAATTGAAAACTAAGAACAAGGAACAAATTGGCAGCATGTGAGACAGACTTTAAAATGTTTCTGTCCCATTAATCTCCTGTGAATTCCTGAGAATGGAAGCCTGGGGCTTTGGGTTTGCTGTATTGTTCAGTGGCACGTTTTCAGAAGCGTTGCTGATTTAAATATAGCTTTCTTTTAATAGAGAGCCACTTGCTAGGTGTGGTGGAACACACCTTTAATCCCAGCACTGTAGACACAGAGACTAGCGGCTCGCTGTGATTTCAAGATCAGCCTGTTCAGCATAGCAAGTTCCAAGCCAGGAAGGCTACATAGAGGTACCCCGTCTCAGGAAAAATAAATAAATAAGTAAAAATAAGAAGAAAATGAAATAAGAAAAAAAGCCATTGGTACAGTTTTGGTAGCTCCCCTGAGAAACTTACGTGAGGTCTCAGTCTAGTCCATGTTGGCAAGTTCATGCTGCCCTTGGTCAGCAGTTGCCCTGTGCTGACCCTGGTCTGAGTAGCTCTTGTCCACATACGGTGAGGCAGATCTATAATCACAGAACTGGGGAGGCCGAGGCCAGGCTGAGCTACAGGTGAGGCAGATCTATAATCACAGAACTGGGGAAGCCGAGGCCAGGCTGGGCTACACGTCAAGACCTTTTCTCAAAATGATCAGAGGCTGGGAACATAGCTCAGCTGGTAGAATGTTTGCCCAGCATGTACAAGACCGTGTGTTCTACCCCCAGCAGCACATGACAGACCGGGCATTGTTGGGCATGCCTGTGATCCCAGCACTCAGGAAATGGAGGCAGGAAAAGCAGAAGTTTAGGCTGGGCTAGAGAGATGGCTCGGCGGCTGCACAACCCTCAGAAGCTGAGTCCAGATCCCAGTACCTGCATAACAAGCTAGGTAGGCATGGTCGTGCCGGCCTGTAACCTCCCTCTGCTCTGAGTGAGACAGAGACAGAAGGGTCACTGGGTTCCCCCAAAATGAGCTCCAGGTTCAGGAAGAGACCCTGCCTCAGAGGAAGAAGGCAGAGAGCGTTAGAGGTGGACACCAGTGCAGACGCCACGCGCTGGGGGGAGGCGGGTCGTCACAGTCGTCCTTGGTAACATAGAGGTGTGTGTCCTGTTGCCAGAGTGTGGCCAGATTCTGAACACGGTTCTTCTCACACAGAGTTTATAAAATTACAAAAGTCATGGAAGTCCCACCAGAGGAGCCGACAGTCACTGCTTTCAGATTCATTGAAGTCGTGAATAATAAAGGGTTTGCCACAGCCGTTCACAGTTCTCCTGAGTCCGAATGTCAGCAGTCCCCTTTGGGGTGGTGACAGTCGGTTTGAAAGAGAGTCATCAGGGGCTTCCACTGTGCTCCTCTCGACCCGGACTGTGTGACTCAAACCGAAGCACCGTAGCAGGCACCATGGCCTGGTCTCACTCACGACCTCTGGCCTTCAGGGAACTACGGGCTAGAGCGAGCCTGCCTTCAGAAAGGAGGCGTCCGACCCCTCTCGTGTGGTATCGTCCCAGCGAAGGTGTTGTCTGCCTGAGTTTCTCAGCCGGACGCTTTAAGTGTGGCTTGGGCTCCCGGGAGGGCCGGCTGGGCCTGATCGCTGCCGTTCCCATCCACAGAGAGCTTACTGTGGCCAGTGCAGCGAAAGGATATGGGGTCTCGCGAGGCAGGGCTACAGGTGCATCAACTGCAAGCTGCTGGTCCATAAACGCTGCCACGTCCTCGTCCCGCTGACCTGCAGGAGGCGCATGGTGAGTGGGGCGGGGAGGGCGTCCACCTCCAGACGGGAGGCGCATGGTGAGTGGGGCGTGGGGAGGGTGTCCACCTCCAGACGGGAGGCCAGTGTGCTGCCGTGCTGCCTATGGGCAGAGCTGTGGGACCAGAAGGGTCTGGTCCCCCTAGCATGTTGTTAGCGGAGTTTTCTTCCACCTGTGCCACCTAGCCTAGATGTAGAATACTTTCTGGCCCTGCCCGGTGTTGGCCAGACCTAAGGCCTCAGCCCTCAGGAAGGCTACTGGCTCATCTTCATCCTGCCAGAGTGAGGAAGAAAGATGCCCCCGAGGTGGCATATCTATATTCCATGTATCGAAGTAAGAACAGGATCCAGACTGGGGTATGAGCCTCCCACAACACCATTCTCCCTAGAGCTCCTTTCTGCTGCGTCTGCTCTAAACCCTGACAGCACACATGACCTTTGACCCTACCGGCCCACATTAGCCTTAAGATAATGAAATGAACCCAGAAGCGTGACCGGTCAGAGCTCAGTGAGGTCAGCGGTTGGACCCTAGGGTCCATCACTATAAGCTGTCTCTGATATAACTTCAGCTATGCAGGTCCCAGGGCCTTTAGACTGATGCTCGGGAGCCTGGCTCCAGCACGATGTCCACAGTGTCACCAGGGGTTATTGCCAAGTGCGCTGAAAAGCATCCCTTCCATCTAACACCCGCTGGGAAGGCAGTGACCTAAGAACCTGAGTGACCACCTCGACTGCCACCCTGTAGACTCACAGGTGGCTGTCATTGTCTGTTCTGTGCTCTGTCCAGCAGCGTATCTACAGACGCATGCACGCACGCGCACACAAACACACACACACACACACACATACACACACGGTGCCGTTTGTAGTCATGACATCAAAGCGGGTTTGTAACTCCTGCCCCATCACTCCAACACCGTCGTCTTCTTGCAGGATTCTGTCATGCCTTCCCAAGAGCCTCCAGTAGATGACAAGGATGATGGTGTAGACCTTCCTTCAGAGGAAACCGATGGAAGTAGGTATCCCTCTCCCCAGCTGGGCGGGTCCCCCTCTTCCTGCTCTCCGAGAGTCAGTGTGGGTGAGCATGGCTGGGGAGCTGCACTGCAGGCGGCCACCCCCACCCCGGTCCCCAGGAAGATGGGTGGGGCTCCTAGCCTTCCCTGGTAGCTGCTGGGGCAGTAATCCCCTCATCCCTGGGAACCTGAGGCTGAGAGCTTCTTCCTCTGCTGATTTCAGTTGCTCTGCAACAACACTTGATACGTGACCCCAGGCCAGGCACCTCCCACGCACCGGGCACCACACAGAGCTGACCTCCACGGAGGTGGCTCCGTATGACATGTAGCTGCTGCGCAGATGTTGTGTTTGGGGACAGTTCAAGGGAGGAAAGACTTCTTTTTAATGGTTAAAAAACAAAAACAAAAACAAACAAAAAAAATTACAAGTCAGATTCGGTGACATATGCCTTTAGTCCAAGCACTTGGGAGGCAGAGGCAAGTGGATTTTTTCATGAGTTCAAAGCCAGCCTGGTCTACCGGCAAGTTCAAGGTCAGCCTATAGTGAGACTCTGTCTCAAAAAAAAAAAAAAAGAGGTTGTTCCTTCAGGTACTCTTCCTACCTACCCACTTATTCATCCATCATACACACACACACACACACACACACACACACGCACGCACGCACGCACGCACGCACGCACTAGCTGACGTCATCTCCCTACTTACCCATTATCCATCCATCTGTCCATCATGTCTAGCATTCACTTATTCATCCACATAACCGTCTATCGTCCATCTGTCCATCTATTTATCATTTCCCCTCCCACATATCCATCCCTCACCCACCACCTATCCATCCACCGTCTGCCCTCCCCCCCATTTCTGCCATGAATAGAGTGTCCGCTCTATCCACACCCTCCTAAGAAGAACCGGTAGATTATACACCAAAACCTCGTGCCTCCATATGGTCCCAGACATTCAATGATTTTACTTAAGATTTTTCACTTTGCGATAATGCAAAAGTCTACCCACACAACCGTGTCTTGGTATTTCCACCATGGGTGTATGTTCAGTCATTATTAGATGGTATATTGAATGTATTTTCTTCTTTTTCTCCTCTTCCTTCAGTGTTGTCTCTCTCTTTCTCTCTGTCTCTCTGTCTCTTTCTCTCTGTACACATGTGCATGCACACAAGAGTATGTGTGTATGTTTGTATGTATGTTTGTTGTTGCTAGGGATCCTCCTGTCTCCAGTTCCCGGTGCTGGGGTTACAAGCATGTTCCACACCTGGCTTTTATGCTGTGCCACGGATCCAACTCAGAGCCTCAGAATTGTGTGGCAAGCATTTTACCCATTAAGCTATCTTCTTCACCCCATGGTTTTGTTTGTTGGGGGCAAGGTCTTCTGTAGCCCAATTTGCCCTCGGATTCAGGATGTAGACAAGGATGACCGTAAACATCTGATCCTCCTGCCTCTGTCTCCCAAGTGGAACGCCAGGATTATAGCCATTTGCCGTCATGCCCACTTGCTTTCTGTGGCCCTGGTGATTAAACCAGGGCTTCGTGCACTTTACCAGCTGAGCTACATCTCCAGCCCCCTTTATTCTTTTGAGACAGAGTCTCACCCCATGACCCTGGTTGGCCTTGACCTGTACAATCCTCCTGCTTAGCTTCCCAGGTACTAGGAGTACAGGCATGCCCCGCAACACCCAGCTCTAAACAAACTGTGCACACTGCGTTTTCAGCACCTAGGACTTCCAGCCTGATGGATTTATCAGGTCGTGACCTCGTCTTAAGCCAAGGAGCTTGTAGCTTCTTCCCAGTATCCTACCCTCCCGCCATGTTCACACAGCCATGTTGATTCAGCCTGGCACTCCTTAAACTGGGGTCTGGTGTGACAGATTGGCCCCTGAGCGCTGCCATCCTGTATGAGGCCCCACCTCCCTGCAGTCGGGTGAGGGTCCACTGGGTTCTTGTGCTCCTGTGACCCTTTAATACCCTTCTTTCTTCCCTTCTCTTTTTACCAGTTGCTTATATTTCTTCATCTCGGAAACATGACAATATCAAAGATGATTCTGAGGTAAGTGAATAAAATTAGTGTTGCCGAGGTCTTTTCAGGAAGCCTGTTAGTTTGCTTCTGGGGCAGTTAGTTATATGGACTTCAGTGCGGCCTAGGGTATTAGGATATGGGCTCCGATGAGACCAATGGCCTCTGATGACAGCTGTGAATCCGCCACACTTTGTCTGCTCCTCAGCCGCCTCTCTTTGTTGCTTCCTTTGTCCTTCCTGGTCTGGCAAGCCCTCAGCTGCTCCCTCAGTCAGACCTTTTCCTGGAATCTGACCCATGGGCTCCATCTGTCTCCGTCCAGCCTCATACCTGTAGCTCTGGAGATGAATCCGTTTGAGGGAACAGAAGAACACGCTATGCTCATGGCCTTTGCTGATCACCTTACAGAGCAGGCCCTACCCTCTCTACCCTCACTCCCTGAACCGAGTGGGGCCACGGTTCTCCCGACCCTTAGAGAGCAGGCTCTGCTCTCTCCATCCTCCCAGCCTCATGGAGCACACACTGCTTTCCTTACCCTCCTGAAGCAAATCCCCACTCTCCTACCCTCCTGGAGCAGGTCACTGAACTTCCTACTCTTACAGAACAGCCTCACCTAGTGAACAGCCCCCGTGTTCCCCAGAACCCTCATGGAGGTACAGCTACATTTCTGGTTCTTTCTTTTAGAAGCCCACGGTCTTGGCTCATAGTTATTCTAGCCAGAATTAGATGGGACTGGGGGCTGGAACATGAGGCCTGGCTCCATGCTGAAGAATAGGTGTTGTTGCCTTCCGTATGAGGGTGAACAGTGCTTGGATTCTGGCAAATGGTGCCCCCTCCCCTCTCTGGACCCCTCCCTAGGACCTTAAGCCTGTCATCGACGGGGTAGATGGGATCAAAATCTCTCAGGGGCTGGGGCTGCAGGACTTTGACCTCATCAGAGTCATCGGGCGTGGGAGCTATGCCAAGGTCCTCCTGGTGCGGCTGAAGAAGAACGATCAGATCTATGCCATGAAGGTGGTAAAGAAGGAACTTGTCCACGATGACGAGGTAAGTGCGTGCCCCACCAAAGTGTCGAGTGGCAGTCAGGGTGTGCACATATGTGCTCGGCTGTGGGCGTGCAGGAAGACATCCCCGCAGGCCATGTGAATTGCATGCTACACTGAGTCATGGCTTCTCCACTTCCAAAGTTTGCAGCAGCAGAATTCGAACCCTTGAGTTTAATGATGGTGCCCCCACTGTCCATCTCTTCGTGGACGTTTTCTGTGGACTATGGGACTCTGTGCTGTTGTGAACAGTGACAGCAAACTTTCACATACGAGAGTTTGCCTAGCCCACTTCCCATTCTTCTCTATGGCTTTCTCTCTTCTTCCTTTCTTTTTTTGGTTTTTCGAGACAGGGATTCTCTGTGTAGTTCTGGCTGACCTACAGCTAGCTCTGTAGACTAGGCTGGCTTCGAACTCACAGCAATCCACCTGCCTCTGCCTCCCGAGTGCTGGGATTAAAGACGCGCACCACCTCTGCCCAGCTCTTTTCTGTGTATTTTCAGAGGTAGTACTAATAGGTCATGTGGTAATTCTGGGTGTAGTTTCTGGAGAAATTCCCAAACTGTGTCCAACATGGTTGCACCATTTTATGTTCCTGCCAGTGGGACACAGCGCTCCATCTTCCATCTTCACCAACACTTATTTTCTGGCTTTTTTGTTTGTCTTTCCCATCCAGTGTGTGTGTGAGTACCCACTGTGTGTCTTTCCCTCCCAGTGCGTGTGTGAGTACCCACTGTGTGTCTTTCCCTCCCAGTGCGTGTGTGAGTACCCACTGTGTGCCTTTCCCTCCCAGTGCGTGTGTGAGTACCCACTGTGCGCCTTTCCCTCCCAGTGCGTGTGTGAGTACCCACT